>JARLTB010000083.1:10467500-10592500 GCA_030141615.1 Unio pictorum | reverse complement strand
CATTTTATCAACTTGTACAATAGACGCCCATTAACCTCAGATTGTACGGTAGCCCCCCATCCCCCTCTATCAGCTTGTACAGTTGGTAAGATCCTTGCCACCAAATTTGAAAGTTGGTAAGATGGTAGCCATCAGACTTGAATGTTGGTATGTAGTTTTCTCAATGTTTCATTGACTTCAACAATGCAAGATTTATTAACCTGAAATATATGTTAGGAATTAAACATAAAACAATGCGAATCAATTTATTGATCTTGGTGTTTTTAGAATTATATACACACTGTTATTTTTTTGCTTGTTTCAAACTTCTTTCGCAAAAAGTTTTGTCATCGTGACAATAATATTCATGTCTTCCTTGTCATCGCGACAATAATATTCACGTATACCTTGTGATCGCAACAATATTTACTTATTCTTTGTCATCGTGACAATACTATCCACATATTCTTTGTCATCGCGACAATAACTTTCACGTATTCTTTGTCATAGTAACAATAATGTTCTCGAATTCTTTGTCATCGTGACAATAATATTCACTTTTCCTTTGTCATCGTGACGATATTTACTTATTCATTGTCATCGTTGCAAAAACTTTCACGTATTCCTTGTCATCGTGACAAAAATATTCACGTATTATTTATCATCGTGACAATAATATTCACATATTCTTTTTCATTGCGACAATAATATTCACGTATTCTCTTTGTCATCGTAGCAAAAAATTTACGTATTCTTTGTCATCGTGACAATAAAAGTCACGTATTCTTTGTCATCGTGACAATACAATTCACGTAGTTTTTGTCACCGTTACAATACAATTCACGTATTCCTTGTCATCGTAACAATACTATTCAAGTATTCATTGTCATCGTACCAATGCTTTCTCCTATTCTTTGTCAGTTATACTATGTACATAATGGAAAAAAGTTAGATTCTTTTGTTGTTGTTGACACAATGATAATAATTTTCAATTTGTTATGGCAGTTAAAATCATTAACTAACTAATTAGTTTTAAGATTTGGCATTCTTAATTTCATATCAACTTTCCCAATTCTTGCCTGCGGTTATTGCCCAAACAGTTATATGTGTAACTTGTACTGAAATTTGATATTAAGAGCAACTGTAACTTTGTTTGAGTAACTTTTTATCAGTAGCATGGATTCCACTCGAGATTTTAAATTTAGTTAGTAATACAATTCGTAAGCAAGGCTTATTAATTATAATCCTCATGCAAATTGTCTGTCTTCTCTTTAATATTATTAATAATCTGTTACGTTTTTCATAACATATTACAGACTACAACGAATGTTCCAGTAACCCTTGTGAAAACGGTGGCATCTGCACAGATAGGGTAAATGAGTACATCTGTAGCTGTGTCCCGGGATATGTAGGAGTTAACTGTGAAGTAGGTAAGCTGTGTCCCCGGATATGTAGGAGTTAACTGAAATAGGTAAGCTGTATCACGGGATATGTAAGAGTTAACTGAAATTGGTAATCTGTATCACGGGATATGTAGGAGTTAACTGTGAAATAGGTAAGCTGTGTCCCCTGATATATAGGAGTTAACTGTGAAATAGGTAAGCTATTTCCCTGGATATGTAGGAGTTAACTGTGAAATAGGTAAGCTGTGTCCCCAGATATATAGGAGTTAACTGTGAAATAGGTAAGCTATTTCCCTGGATATGTAGGAGTTAACTGTGAAATAGGTAAGCTGTATCACGGGATATGTAGGAGTTAACTGTGAAATAAGTAAGCTGTACCCCCGGATATGTAGGTGTTAACTGTATAATAAGTAAGCTATTTCCCGGGATATGTAGGAGTTAACGAAATAGGTAAGTTGTATCCCCGGATATATAGTAGTTAACTGTAAAATAGGTAAGCTGTGTCCCCGGATATATAGTAGTTAACTGTGAAATAGGTAAGCAGTATCCCCAAATATGTAAGAGTTAACTGTGAAATAGGTAAGCTGTGTCCCCGGATATATAGGAGTTAACTGTGAAATAGGTGAGCTATTTCCCTGGATATGTAGGAGTTAACTGTGAAATAAGTAAGCAGCCGATATTGAAGGAGAGAAAATAATCTACCTGAGATAGTGGACTAAGATACAGATTAAATGTGAATAACGAACACAGAGATACATAGTCCTCACATATATAGCGAAAATGCCATAACAGTCATCATACACATATACAAATGACACCAGAGTCATCACATATATAAAATGGCATCATAATCATGACAAACAAATTGCCATCATAGTCATTACAAAGATATATAAAGACATTATAGTTTTCACATACATATATAAATGCCAATTCAGTCTTCACATGCATATATAAATGCCAACTCAGTCATCACGGATATAAAATGGCATCATATTCATGACATAAAAACTGCCAGCATAGTAATCTAATGCATGTGTAAATGCCATCTCAGTCATCACCTGTATAAATGCCATCTCAGTCATCACCTGTATAAATGCGGTCTCAGTCATCATATACATACATAAATGCCAACTCAATCACATATATAAAATAGAATCATATTCATGACATAAAACTGCTGTCAGAGTCATCAGAGAGATATAAAAACCATCATAGTCAACACATATATAAAATGCTTTCATATTCATAACATAGAAACTGACATCATAGTTATAATATCAGAGGGGTTATTTTGCCTAACAGAGCAAGACACAGAGGGGGAACTGGTTTGTTGGACTATAATTGTAACATTAACTAGGGTCAGAGAACTGGACAGTTAGCTGGGAATTATATTTGAATGGGATCCTAATGGCTCTCTAGTTGTAAAATTAATGTAGAAATGTTATGACTGGTGAAAATCCAGTCAATAACATTAGCTATGCTAGATGTGGTTCATGTAATGCCCAATGTATTTGTATTTTAACTGCTAATATCTAGCAGTAAAATTTAACATAAAATGGCGTTATTAAATGTGATAGTAGTATAAGCTGCCTGAATTAAATCCTTGAATGTATTGTAATCTAACACTGCAATGGCCAGTGAAACAGACTTTGCCTTTGACGAACTAGACAACTCCATGGAAAACAATTACGAAACTGATAATAATAATGCTTTAGGAACCTCATTAATGGAGAATTATGTGTGGCAGGATGATGATATATCCAAAAGTATTGATGTTCTGGGTACATCACTTATTGACAAATTGGGAAGCTCATTGCATGAAGATCTGTCGAAAAGTCATGATGCTTCAGATACATCAGTTACAGAGGAACACATCACTTTTCAAGAAGATAACATGACTAAGACGGATAATGTTGTTGCATTTGGATCATCAATAACTTCTACAAAACCGACAGATTCAAACAGTTGCTTTCTGAATATCCTGATGGAAAACGCATCATTTACTGAAAGGACCAAGGTATGTAGCATCTTAAATGACATACCACAAAATATTTATAAACATTAAAATAAATGCAATGTATTTGAGGATTCTATCTTTTCTGCTTGTAATTAATTGTAATTGTAATTCTACCAATTTTGATTTCAGATGCAGCAGTTAGAAATTACATTATTTTATATGATTCTTCAATAACCTGCTTCTGATTAAAATGTGTCATCATTTATTAATTAACCAGGTGGTGTGGAACAATACATTTTGTAGATCTAGGTATGTGCAGAATGTTTACAGTTCTTGCTGTAACAATATAAGCACATCACAGCAATAAAGTAATATCTGTAAATAAATTGATGTAGTTTTCAGTTCTAGCATGCATTTTAAGCCTCAAAACTGGAAGAGGGACACAACTTAATGCAGATGATAAACTTATCCACTTAAATGGTCACTTCATCATGTAAAGATGGTCATGATGTTAGTTATCCTTGGTTTTCATGTGACAACATCAAATGTATGCACTTTGTCCAGAATTGCATTTTTAGCAAGAAAGTAGCCATGACATATTCACATCTACATTCATTTAGTCAGCCTTAAAATAACATAGAATATTATTTGCATAAAATAATATGCATGTATAATGTATATACAAATCTTAGATATCACCTCCTATGAGTCTAATAAATGTAGAGAATTTTAGTGCATTTTCAAGTATTTTATAGTTCATGCATTGAATTTGGTGTACTGTATAAAGTACAAGTAAGAATTGGTAGGTTTATATCAAGCCGAGGCAGTTGGAGTTAAGTGCCTTTCCCTGAGACATACCATGGCATCTGACCCAACCTAGTCGGGCGAAAAATCAAACATGCATCTTTCTGGTGATAAGACATGCATTCAAACTACTGAAATGTTACCGTACTGAGAGAATTCAATATGTTTTTATCCATATTGTCTGCAGGGGTTTGATCCATCAAGCCTCTTGAAGACTCGTGTACAGGGAGTACTGAATCATGGCTGAAAGACATTTTACACCTATGTGCACCTCAATGAATACTGTCATGACTTCTATTTAATAATTATGAATGTTTTACTCAGGACAGTGCATGATTCAACTGGAAACGTTAGTCTCTGTTTGACAATTGTGATTAATATTATCAGTACAATAGAAATTGATTTAGTTATGCCTAGAATATTAATATGCCTAGAATATTAATATGGACAATTAAGTAAAAGAAATCTGAATCTTGATGGTAATATTATTGCTCCCCACCAACAACCATTTCAAATCAGAAGCAAACATAACTTAAAATACAACATCCTAGAGATAAGACCTAAGTAGCTTTTCTATGATTAAACATGTTACATGTGTTTTACTATAATATTATAAGCAAATAATGCAACATCTGTAGTAGTTACTCTAAATATAATATCAGGAGTTTAAAATTATTGAAGATCATTGATTCAGATATTGAGAGTATATGTTTAGACTACTTTTATGAGATGTGAATGGTTGATCCAAATAGTATTAACAAACTTTCCATGCTAGAAGCTGCAATGTTTTCAAATAAACTATTTTATCTTTTCAGAAAATTGATGAGGAAATCACTTAGTGGAGACAATGACTCTATGTGTAGGCTATATGTTGAAAAGAGATCAACGGAAGAGCAGAACAGAATTTATATGAAACTGAAACAACCTCCTAATGAAAGAATAATCCCAATATCTGCCTTACATGAAAGAAATACCAAAAATAACAGCATGAGATGCTACTGACATTTTAATTCTATTAAATGAGAAAGAAATTGTGCCTTACATTACTGTTGAAAATATCCATATTTTATGATGATTAAAATATTGTACAAGTACTTCAATACAATGAATATCTTGTATAAATAGCACCTTCAACAATTTCAACTAGACTGTATTATTATTACTGGCTATACTATTAAATCAGGCATGGTGATGACAGCTTCAGATTAATGCAGTCTCCCTGAAATAGCATTATTACAAAAGGATTTCAACTTTAACAATGTAGAAATGCAGCAAGTAACATTATGGCATGGCTTTATACTTCATCTATATTGTAATAGTACCTACTAATGGTTTTGGAGATTAAAACAATGATACTCAACAATTACCTTACAGATATAGTAATATTACTGCAAGAGTTTTGATATAACAAAGTAGTAAAGAATCGTTAGCAAGTAACATCACTACAGCTATGTAGTATTGTTACTGCATCAGATTTTGAAGACAACAAATCAGTGCTGGAAGATAAGGTATTGGTTGTTTGTTTGATTAGGATTTTTAACGTAACAATTTTTCAGTCATATCGCTACGATGTCTGCTGTGAGGCAGTTTATAGTGATAGGGGCCCGCCCTTTTTCGAGTTTTAAAATATACGCACATATTTGAACCACGAAAGGGGCCCGAACTCTGTCAGCTGCCTGGGGCCCAGAATTTCCTAGGTGCGGGCCTGACACAGCCTACACATCAAAGCATGACCATACCTACATTACACAGCCTACACGTAAAGCCTGACTATACCTACATTACACAGCCTACACGTAAAGCCTGACTATACCTACATTACACAGCCTACACGTAAAGCCTGACTATATATACATTACACAGCGTACACGTAAAACCCGATTATATATACTTTACACAGCCTACACATAAAGTCTGACTATATCTACATTACACCGTCTACACGTAAAGCTTGACTATCCACATTATACAGCCAACACGTGAAGCCTGACTATCAACATTACTCCACCTACACGTGAAGCCTGACTGTATCTACATGACACAGCCTACACGTGAAGCCAGACATTATCTACATTACACAGCTTACACGTAAAGCCTGACTATATAAACATTACACAGCCTACACGTAAAGCCTGACTATATGTATATTACACAGCCTACACGTAAAGCCTGACTATCAACATTACACAGCCTATACGTAAATACTGACTATATCTACATTACACAGCCTACACGTAAAGCCTGGCTATCAACATTACACAGCCTATACGTAAATACTGACTATATCTACATTACACAGCCTACACGTAAAGCCTGACTATCAACATTACACAGCCTATACGTAAATACTGACTATATCTACATTACACAGCCTACACGTAAAGCCTGACTATATCCACATTACACAGCCTATACGTAAATACTGACTATATCTACATTACATAGCCTAAACGTAAAGCCTGACTATATCCACATTACACTGCCTATACGTAAAGCCAGACTATGAACATTACACCGCCTATACGTAAAGCCTGACTATATCCACATTACACTGCCTACAGTACAAATGACCATCCACATTACACAGCCTACAGTACAAATGACCATCCACATTACACAGCCTACAGTACAAATGACCATCCACATTACACAGGCTACAGTACAAATGACCATCCACATTACACAGGCTAAACTACAAATGACCATCCACATTACACAGGCTACACAAGCATGATTATTAATAGTACACGTACTACACGTAAAGCTAGACTATCCACTTTACAATGCCTACAGTACGAATTGCTGTCCACATTATACAGGTTACACGTGATGCATGATTACTCACATCACACAGGCTACATCTCTGTTATGTTAAGAATTTAGTATTTTGGAGGTGACAAAGAATTATTGTATGTACAGAATGATTACGATGGATCGAAAGATTTAAGTGTTAATCTAGGTAATTTTTCAAAACAAAGTCGGGCAGTCTTATCGGGACAGAGGCAGGAATGTATAATATGCAATTACTTTTCACAAATTACCTTTGCATTGTTCCCCTGGTATAATCAACTCCTTTGTAAGAGTACATTTGCATTTTCCACATGTTATAATTAACTATTTAACAGAGTACCATTGCATTTTCTCCCTTGGTATAATAAATATTTTTACTTACTAATTTTGTCCACACAATACACAACTCAAAACGAAGCAATAATATTTGCTGATTCACGGATGTATCCGCGGTCTCAGTTGTATAATTCTATTATTCCAGACTACAACGAGTGTGCCAGTAATCCCTGTCAAAACGGCGGAACCTGTGAGGACCATGTGAACTTCTTCCGATGCATATGCCCATCCGGATTCTATGAAGATCTTTGTCAAATAGGTTTGCAATTGTGGATATCATGATTTGGGTTTTTCTTTAACGAAGTTTCTTATAAACAAAATCTCTTTCAAAATATTATCTAAAAATAAACGCAGTATTACAATGTATCTAACCATTAATATACATATAAATAAATAAATAAATAAATAAATAAATAAATAAATAAATAAATAAATAAATAAATAAATGATGAATCGAATTTTCCAATCGAAAGCAAATCGCACGTGTGGCATATGATGAAATGATGAACCGAACTCACTGTTTCGAAACATTTTACAATATACATAAATCACCCTCGGGCATCGTTGTATACAAAAAGCGATACGCGAATACATGTATTTAATAAATAAAGGGATTTATACGATTCCGTGACAAGGAGAGGGACTTGGTAATATACATGATATTCACAAAACTATGTAAAGCTTTCTGTTTACTTGAACTGCTGTTATATGTCTTAAAAGAACGTGAATTAATAATATATCAGTTATTTTCTTCCGTCATAGGAATATGCCACCCTCAACCTGCGGACATGATTTTCCTCCTGGACTCTTCAGTCAGTCAGACGGAGCTAAACTTCATGAAACAGCTGGAATTTGTATCCAATTTCACAGACCACGTCTTGATAGGTCCTAACGACACCCAGATCAGCGTCATCACGTTTTCTTCCGAGGCCATTGTTGAGTTTGATTTGACTACCCATGATAATAACATAAGTCTCAGTAAAGCAATCCAGAGCATAAAATTCAATCCAGGAATAACTCGAACCGACAAAGCTCTACAGAAAGCGAAAGAAGTCGCTGTTAGTTCAAGACAAAGACGAAGACCAAACGGAAAACGGGCAAGAGTGTTTATTTTTGTAATCACTGACGGAATGTCAACATACCGAGAGAAAACAAAACAGGAAGCAGTTAATCTGAAGAAATTTAGCCCAGAAGGCATCGCTGCGATCGGTAAGTGTAAATCCAAGGAAAGAAATTTTATCATTCAAAATTTTACCAGTATGCGACACGTCAGTTATATATTAAATAAACCAAATACGATGGAATCAAATCTAGTTTATTGTATTATAATCGATGGTTAGGCAGTGAAAGCGTGATAATTCTTTGAAATTTAGAATTCCCGATTCATTATTTCTTTAAAGTACATGAATTTATTCTCAAGAACAAAGTATATCAGTTGATATATCTCTCTTGTAAGAAGAACGATAGAGAAAGGGGCTTTGATCGTCCCACCTGGTATTTATCCACACAACGTGACCATAACTAAATGGTATATACTTGTCCGCTAAATCAAAATTAATTGAATTGTAATAAAATCATTCATTTTTATTAAGATCACAACCACATAATTATTTTGTCATATAAAAATATTACTAACAATTATTAATTTTAAAATAGTCCGAAAATGAGCCATAGTAGGACACCAGTCTTCAGTTGAAGCAAACTCATTCAGTGTATCTCTCCACCGAAAATAAAAGTCGCTGTATAATTTGGGACTCTTCCTTTTTTGTGTTAAATGTCAGGTATTGGCAAGCAGGTTTCACACCAAGAGCTAAGAGACATTGCCACCTCCTCATTCAACTCCCCCTACGTATTCTCTGTTGATAACTTCGACTCGTTGTACACCATGGTTACACAGCTCGTCCACATAACATGCCAAGGTAAGACTTTATAGGTTTTGAGTTGTGATGTGATATGCGACATCTGTACAGTTTTTATATGTAAAACAAACGTGTTCCCTACTTATATATGTGACATCTCTATAGGACTAAGTTCTCTTTTGTATGTCAAAGAATCATATTAACTATTACGATGTGTGACTTCCCTATAGGACTTAGTTCTAGTTTGTATGTAATATAAGCGTATTCACTATTAATATATGTGACTTCCCTATGTGACTTAGTTCTAGTTTGGTTCTAAAATAAGCGTATTCACTATTAATATATGTGACTTTTATATAGGAGTAAGTTCTAGTTTGCATGTAATATAAGCGTATGCATTATTAAAATATGGTGCTTCCCAACAGGTCTTAGCTGGGTTTTTAAAAAAAAATGAAAACAATGGTGTTCGCTATAATTATATGCAACTTCTAAATAAGTGTTGGATGTGTTTTGTATGTAAAAGGTGAGTTCACTATTACTATATATGACTTCTTTGTTGGTCTTAGTTCTTTATATATATATATATATATATATATATATATATATATATATATATATATATATATATATATATATATATATATATAGCGTGTTCACTATTTTCCTCAAAACCAAAGATTGAGAAAATCGATAATAAACGTTTGAAAATAAATCCTAACCCGCAGTACAATTTCCAAAAACAAAAAACTTGTATAGTCCTTCCCATGTATGTATGTATGTATGTATGTATGTATGTATGTATGTATGTATGTATGTATGTATGTATGTATGTATGTAGGTAGGTAGGTAGGTAGGTAGGTAGGTAGGTAGGTAGGTAGGTGGTGACTGGAGATAGCTGCTCATAACGGAGTCGGCGCAATGCAAAGTCTGTCCATAACAGATTCGGACCATACAAGTTTCATTACGAAATCTCACCATACTATACTCGGACCAGTCAGCCATAACTTTGATCTTGTACGGTTTTTAAACACTTTTTGCTATTGAATAATAAATGGCAAATACTATATTTTTATTGATCACTGAAATAAAATTTAAAACTATCGTACCGTTTGATTTTTCTTATCAACAGTTTATTCTTTGGGTTAAATAAAGAGTGGGCTCATTTTCTCAGTTTGAAGTAAATATTACTTGTTATTCCAAAATTTAATAATAATATATCTTAACCAAATAAATTCAATCCTGGTGGAATGTTTGGTACCATAAATGTTATCAAGAAAGTTCCATGCGAAAATTATTCATCCTATGGACATTTACAGGTATTAAATTAGGTCAAGATATAAGGACATCGAATATTTACTACTGATAATAAATTTATGTAAATAAAATATGTTATTACTGTTAGATAGAGCACAAACTGGACAATATACAGCTTTTTATGAAAAAAGAATTATAACTGTTTGTATTTCTCCGTGCTGATCTTTTGAAAACAAAATATGTATTTAACTCAATTAACATAGCTGCCATACAAGGGCAGAGGGTTTAGAATACTGCAAAATATGTACTGTTGATACAAATATTACAATATACGGATGGGAAATGTGATCGTTTTCAGATTCACCCTTGTCAACATGTGTTTACAATCACAGGCAGTAGAGTAGACATGTGGTTTTCTTCAGCTCAGTTAACAACTTACTTAGCGGAATGACAGTTTCAAAATATGGATTATTCATTATTTAAGTTAATTAATCTCGAATAATGATTTTGTCCTAGTATTGTATTGCAAAAACAAATTACCATTCAAGGAAATGTACAAAAACTAAAATTAATGAAATAACTATTTAATAAAGAACATTTTCCTTTCTATTATAAAATCGTGTCTAGAGTTTGTAATTGGTTGCAAACACATTGGACAGATTATCTTATATGCCGATTTGCGTTCGTTATGGTCAAATAACGCAATAGGCCGACTCTGATATGGGCCGAATCATCTCTGAATCATGAATGTACGTACCTATGTGTGCGAGTGTTTGTGTGTGAAGGTATGAATGTAAATACTTCCTAAACTTTCATTGGAATGCAGTTGGGTATTTGGATCGTACGGGTGTTAAGTTTCGAAAGTAATAAAAATAGGTGCTCGAATGTGTGTGTGTGTGTGTGTGTATGTGTGTGTGTGTGTGTGTGTGTGTGTCTGGATAGCAATCAAAAAGCGTATGCTAGATTGTATGGGTGTACGATAAATCGTAATCAAGAAGCCGGTGCTGGATTACATGTGTGTACGAAGGACCATAATTGAGAAGCGGGTGTGGGGTTGTTGGGGTAGGTGATGGATTGTAACCAAAACATTATTAACATTACATTTTCCTCTATACGTTTCTTTTTCAACATGGAAACGGCCTACAACAATTCCGAAGTTAATACGGGATTTCCCATTTGGTTTTGTAGTACCAATGATGTTTTTTTTACACCTATGGGTAATGTTAACTTAGGATTTCCTGTTTGCCGACATAAACGGAACTAAAGTGTAAACCTGCATCAATGTTAAATTCACGTTGACTCAATAAACGTATGGTTCTATATTACCATTACAAATGTTAAACTGATGAACCATATAAACATAAGATGTCCCGTTTACCTCTCAAGGGTCTGCAAGGATAGTAGTTTTACGAGGTGTTAGAAAGGCATACTGAAATTAGCTTTACGCCTTTGGTTAATATCTCTAACCGGCTCTATGAGATGCCATGTGTTACAGCAATGTTGGCTAAAACTTTATTTCCATCTTTCGAACCTTCCGTTTATGGGGAATTAGTACTATGATGGGACATTCCAATTTCATTGAACTGACTCTGGCATTAGTAAAAGGATTTGCTAATGACATTTGGGAGTCGCATAATGTCAGAATTTATGTTTTTATAATAACTATGGTACATCATTTTGTAATTCTTCCGATCACTCACTTGTACTTTTAACGGAGTACGAATGTATATATCAAATGGTGGAATGATGTTTGCATCCATGATTTGGTATTTGTGCCTAATGACCACATCACATTCGAGATATGGTAGACAAAAAGATAATTCGTTGATATATTGAGCAGCCAGCTTCATTAGCCTGGGATACAGTGATAGTTTGTTTGCCCTAACATTGAGGCTTTCGGTTGGGAAGTCCTAAATGTACCCAAAGTTTCATTCCCGGGCTGGATAATTAATCCGAGGAGAAGACATATTTAGTAGATAGACACAAACTAACTTCCAGAGGGTTAGAATTCCATTTCTGTCCACATACGTAGAGAAGAATATTTTCTTCACGAGAACATAATAGGATCTGAAACATTTGTACGCAAATTGCGCCTTTTTATTTATTAATCACTTATTGGACGTTATATTGAAATTAAACTTGGGTCAATTCTGACTTTCGTATTTCGTACATCAGTGTCTGATTTTACTACATACTTTATCTGCTGGCTAAACAATTACTTATTAACATTCACGTCGCATTATATTCATTGCTCGATTGTTTAAGTGTGATCTGCCTTGAAATTCGTAGATCATGCAGCGCTTAGGCTACTCGCAAAGTAGTGTCGTTAGTGTCCTGTATTTAGGTATGTACTTTTATCATGCTATGTTTTTTTTAACCAGAATGTACTCGCTCGGCCGTGTCGGATGTAATTCTGATGATTGATGAGTACGTGAACACATCAAATACAGAGACTTTCAGTGGTATGTCGGGACTCCTGGACTCTGCCTCAAAACTTATCCGACTCATGGACACTCTCGGGAGCGAGAATAATGACACTCACATTAGCCTGACCTCATTCTCTAACACTGTTCGTACGTATGTTAATTTTTCGGATCATCTTTCAAGAGCAGAGCTTCTTCTTACAATTTCCAAGATATCACACACAGATGATGTAATCAGCAACATGTCTGCAACTCTTCACTATATTAATATGCATGGTTTCAAAATGGCGTACGGTGGACGCCTAGGAGCGAGGAAATTCGTTGTTATTTTTACAAATGGCGGGACCAACAATCTTGATGCTGTATTCGATCTAGAGAGGAAGAGGGTTCTTGAAAAAGGAGTCAAAATAATCGTGATTGGGGTCGGTTCCAATATTGATGTTGACTATCTACAAGAAATAGCATCAAGTCCATACCATGTGATTGTCGAGACAGAGGAGAGTAATAATAATCTCGATGTTCTAGAGAGAGAATTTGTATACGATGCATGCGACCTGGATTTTATTGATTAGAGATTTCTCACTTTATAAAGCTTTCTCTATATTTGTATCTTTATTTCACCATAATGGTCACTGGTCTTATGAATAAATACTTGTGGCATTTTAAGAAGTAGAGAATAGTTGAGAGCTTCTGTCCAATTTAGCTATCACTTTTCGTCGGCTTGGAAAAGAAAGATTTATATTTTGTATGTGCTGCAATGGTATTGTTTCGTTTTGAGTGAGTTTAAGCTTATTTCAACCATATATTCAAAACATAAGTTATGTAAATTTAAGTTGCATTGCTATCTAGTTGTTTTTGTTGTATTTTTCATAACATGCTATGTGGTAATGTAAAATTTTATCAAGTAACCGAACGTGTCCAAAATGAGTGACAGTTTTGTAAAGTAGATTGTTATTTTTTAATTATTTTTTTTTTAATTTATTTATTTTTGTTTTTGTTTTTGTTTGTTTTTTGTAAAATTTAAAATGTTTTTTTGGGGTGGTGGTGGGGGTGTTGTTGTCATTTTCTCTGAGTGAGGATTATTATCCTAGCTGAGGAAAGAACATTTGTAATTTTTTCACATTGTCTTTGATGATTGTTACACTATTGGTTATGATTTTAGTAACAGACCTTCTGTTTATAGGTAAGATTCTTCTGCTACATGGAACTTTTGGCTCTCTTCCGGGTTTTTATTTTGTGTCTTACTCATTATATAAATCATGTTTATTTAAAAAATAATCATTCATGCGATAACATCTAATCAGAATCATTTTATTAATGTCGTGTTAGATTTTGATTTATACCAAATAAAATTACCCCAAGTTTCTAGATAAAATAATACATTCTGTTTGACATTGAAATGTTGAACACTAATTTGCTTTTTGTCACAACGTAAATAATGGAGTGTGGCTACATTATACTGAATTAATCTACTTACAGAGGTGTGATAGGGATATTTCAAGAGTGTAACATAAACACAACAACTTTGGCAACATAGAATGGTTAAATTTGACAGAATTCGGACAACATTCATTAATGATAAAATTTGACAGAAATTGGACAGCATTCATTAATGATAAAATTTGATAGAAATCGGACAGCATTCATGAATGATAAAATCTGACATAAATCGGATAGCATTCATTAATGATAAAATTTGACAGAAATCGGACAGCATTCATTAATGATAAAATTTGACAGAAATCGGACAGCATTCATTATTTGTTAAATTTGACAGAAATCGGAGAGCATTCATTAATGATAAAATATACAGTGTTACATGTTTGCAAAGAGCATTATTTAGGCTATATTCATAATCCTGGTAATTCAGTTGTCACATAATTATGCGCGATTGTGGGAACAATTAAACGGAAAATATGAAAATAAAATACAAAATAAGCTGAACCGAAACAAGTTGTAGCTTAACAACCAACGTAATCTATACACAAGCAATGAAGAAAAATGTTTGTCTTTGCTCCATTAAGGGATGGAAGCATTAACGTCTTTATTTATGTCAGTAGATATGCTTTTTGTTTTAAGAGTCTGGTGTTAAATGCTGAGCTGCTTGAACAATGAGCAGTACTAGATCATGTTGTACCGGCGAGGAAGTTGTTCTCGGATTACAGAAGTTTTATCGTTGAAAAGCTTCTCTCTATCTTAGATATTGAGTCCCTTCGGAACCAAATTGTCAAAGTTTCTGTTGTCGATGGATTCAAACTACAATGAAATACAATTATACTAACCACTAGTTCATTATGGCTGCAATAGATCTCTGTCAATCAAATAAACGTATTACCTTATCTATCCACATATAACACTTTTCTTGTCAAAGTTCGACATGTTTGGATTAAATTAAATTTTTGTAGACTTTGTATGAGTTACCAGAGTGCAGTTCAATATTATTAGATCATGCGTTGTGTACTTGCACATAAATATATTAGGACATAGTTTTTGAGTAAAAGTATTAAAACTGAAATTTTCTCTAAATGCTATTAAAGAATTTTAGTCCTTAAATTATATTGAAAGTCATTTTCCACTAAAATATATTGAGAGTAAACTTTAATTTATTTCTTTATTACAACTGTATACTATTTATAAAAAAGATCGTGCCCTTACTTTCAAGTGCAAAACTTCCATGTGCTATACATTTCTCTTGTATCCATAAGTCATCAAAATCTACACTCGGTAAGTTGTATAAGCGCTGAACAAGCAGATTCCTAAAATTTCCCTTGATTGAGTAAGCTACGAGATTCACGCTTTTCTTGAAACGAACAGGCATATGTAACATAATTCTCTGTATGATGACGCACTCAGACACAGACAGTTCAATAAAATAGAGATAGTGGTCTCGTTCTGATTCGAAATGAACGAACACTATGATCTTGACGAATGACCATATTTGGCCATAAGCGCACTTCGATATTGTCTATAAATTCAGAACAAACTTGCGCAAACCAGTTCGTTTTTTTTTTTTTGATAATTAAAAGAATCCGTCTCTTCTTAGTCATTTTCGACGTAACCTCATTCCTTAAGATGTAGCCGTATCTACACCGTTAAGAGTGATATCCTTTGTTAAGAAATCCTCTCTCTCTCTGTCTCTCTTTCTCTCTCTGTCTCTCTGTCTCTCTCTCTCTCTCTCTCTCTCTCTCTCTCCCCGCCCCCATGGGCAAGGGCAGTTCTTAGCTTATGAGTAATTCCTTTTCATAGCACGCAATGAAAGGAAGGTTATGATACAAGATCTTATGATAACAAATTCATGGCCAATTGGGAACGATTCCTGTAGGCACGGCTAAAGAATTACAGTTCTAAATCTGAATGTCTTTTACTTCATTGTAACCCAATGAAAGTTGAATATCACTTCAATCCTTAAAGTTTCACATAATGTAAAAGACATATTTAAATAGTCTAATCATTGAATAAATTCACACGATTCATTAGGGGATTGTAGTCTACTGATACAATACATCTGTATGATTAAGAAGCAAACGTGACACGGTTTCTGTTAGGATAGATATTTTAGTAAAATTAATAAGATTGCCATTTTCTTTAAATTGTATCAAATTAATGTTTGATTCATTTATATTAAAGTAAGCTTCTAAAATATATTAAGAGTAATTTCATTTATTTCTAAAGCACAACTATATATGTTAATGGAATGAAAATAGTTGCTGCGCAAGCGAAAAAAAGGCAATGTATATCGCCGTACTGTATAAAACCAGTAAAGATAAGAAAAGCTATACGAATGTACAATGCTGTGTGGAATAAGCGTATTATGTTACTAAAAACATTATACATGCTGTTTTCGCTGATTCAGCAAGAGTTCCTAGGCTTTTTCAGTAAAATATTCTTCAAACCAGACATTGGCGAATTTCCAACTCGTTTACTAAAAGTGGGTTAACATTTCTCTAGTGAACCTCTCTCTAGTGACGCAAAAAGAAAATGGTTCTCAACAAACGGATAACCATATTTGGTGTGACGGCGCCAAACGAATATAATAAACGACAAGTTTGAGTCTTACCTTATGCCAGATGACGTAATACAAAATGGTTCCTGCCTGATGATGGGTAGACATCTTTTGCTGACGGGTATACTAAGGGCATGACCTTATTTGGCCCTGACTTGAGCCAAATGGGTATAAATAGTCTCGCAGAATAGCTCAAGTCAGTTCCTGCACCGGCAAGATAGCAATATGTTTGTCTCTTCATTACAGGTAAGAACTGTAGATGTCGAAAACTTCTTTTCGAAATAAGTACTTTTAATGTTTGAGATTTTAATTGTAAAATTGATATGTTAGCAACATTGTTCACTTAATTCTTTTATTTATAATATATTGTAATGGAATGTTTAAATGTTTTAAAGAATTCATATTTAATTATATTTATGTAATTTTTATTGTAAAAGTTGCATTCGCTACTAAGTTCTTGTTTAGATTTAATGTTGAAATAAAGTATTCTTTAAGCAAGAAAGAATAATATCTAGCAACATATTCTAAATCAATATTCTATTTTAAAGTGAGTAAAATGCATTTATTTAAATGAATCGTTGCATCAAATACAGTTATTACATTTTATACTTTGGCTATCTTGAAATTGATCGAGAATTAACTATTTGAATAATATTCTAAAATGCAGAAACTATACCAATGAATGAAGTTGGAAAGCTTAAAAAGGAAAATATAATTTTATATGTATTTCATGAGTTTTGATTATAAAGTTTATATATGTGTTTCTAGAATGTAGTAATATATGTGTGTTGATTATTTAAATAAAGTTCCTGCACGGGCAAGATAGCAAATTGTTTGTCTCTTCATTACAGATGTAGCTGTATCTCATCATCGTGGCGACACCTCTCTCTCTCTCTCTCTCTCTCTCTCTCTCTCTCTCTCTCTCTCTCTCTCTCTCTCTCTTCTCATGGCAAGAAATGAGAAGAAGGTTATGAAAAGCTAATCACAACATACATAAAAAAAATTCATAACAAGTGGTAGCAAACCTTTTCTTAACATTTCTACACAGGGCTGTTAATGCCTGATTCACTAAATATTTTCAACCTAGTGAATCTTGTAATATAGTGCAATTAATTATTAGTAGTATGTGTTACATCCGTTATATGATTTAAATAAAATCAAAGAAATGGACATCAAATTGTCAGTGTCAGTAGCATCAAATCTAAATTTAAAGCAATATCATTTGGTGTACCTCGAAAAAGTACTTCAGGGCCTATAGTATGTTTTTATTATGTGAATCATATGGCAACTAGCATGGACTTTGATTGTAAGCAGATGGCAATGCTATGATACTTTCACATCAGGATCCTGATTAAACATTAAACACATCATGCAACCTTTGTCTATAATATTCAATATATTTTTACATTTAGATAAGACAGAATACAAACCTTTTGTCTATATAATTCAATATATCTTTACATTTAGATAAGACAGAATGCAAACCATTTGGCTTGAAACACAAAACGTCAGAGCATTCAAGATAGCATGACATCTAATCAATTTTAACAAGTGTATGAGTTAAGTAGGTCTCCATATAGATAACTTACCTGAATGCATAGTAAGTAGTATGATATAAGATGTCATTGCTAAGTTAAAGTTGATCCTTAGCCAAGTCGATGTTTATTACTTAAGTCTAGAAAAACATTATGTTTTCTAATACAGTACAATTTTGAATATTCTTGTTCTTTGCGGTATGTCTACTTGGTACAATTCTCAAAAACAAACCACAAATTACTCAGAATACAACTGCACGAATTATTAGAAACCTTGATTACAGATCAAGCATCACGCACAATGGAGGTAAAAATCTGGGGATGCTAAAATTGGAAATAAGGTAATACGGGTAATATTAAATCGTGATTATACAAATTTTTATAAGAAAACAACCCCCATCATAAATGAACCAAAATATACTAATTAGCGATCAAGACAATTTTTCAACAAGGAGCAGAAAATCTAATTATGTTACACCCCGTATTAATAGCTTTGCCTCTACGACTTTCTTCAATAATTCAATAATTGACTGGAACTTATTACCCAACTGTATCAAAAACATTTCAAATCAAGTTCAAATAATATTGGTTGTTAAATCGTACCTTTTTAAACAGAGCTAATCAATAAAACAGAGGACTATGACATTTTTCAAAAGAATGGAATGTTTTTGTGATACTTTCAATTCTGAAATCAGCTTTTAAATTCGTGCCGTTTATAATTTCTTTGCTTATTCAAATATATTATGTAGGCATACATTAGAATCGCTTATGATGCTTGTATGATGTACTGTGTCAGTAATTTTTAAATGTTACATGTATCAATTGTATTAGTGTTCGTATCTAATGCTCCTACTTAAATACATATATAAATTATCAATACGACGCTATGGAATGTCTCATACGACGCTATGGAATGTCTCATTCCTATCATCTTGAGTGCAGTATGGAGAATTTCATATCTGTTGGAAATGTCGAAGAAACACTTTCGCGGTGTTTATCAAGTCTTGGAGCAGAGGACACGTGTCATGTAATTCGGATTGCAGCACTAAGTAAGTACATTGAAGGAAATTCAAGAGGCAAGTATATGTATATGTATTGCCATTCTTATTTCATGATAAAGAAGACATATTTCTTTCCGGTCCCTTGCATGCTTTTTGGTGGCGGGACCTAGTCACTCTACCTACTATGTACATGACCTGGCTTATATCACTAGCCTAACATTGTATAAAAAAGTTAAACGGGGAAATTTGCAACGCACTGCTGCGTGACGGTCATTTAGCCATCGAAATATTTTTTTAAATGTTCATGTTGGTACTGCATCTCTCGTTTATGTTTTTGACACAACACATACCACGTTAATTTGTTTGCTTTTATGTTCAAAACTTTCATTTGAGACTCAGTAAACTCGTCAACATCGTTACCTTAATTATCTCTATATTCAAGTGGACAAAGCAGCTTGTTCTGTTCGTCCAACTAACTAATCTAATACACCAAATGCTCAAATGTCTGCTATACCATCGTGTTTGCAAACTAATTCACTATTCTATTTTTAGACACTTGTCGTGCAGTATGAAGCTGTGTAGTAGTGAAAAATACAGCAATTTTTGACAATTTAAAATAAATGGACAAATAATGAACATTTAATATGTGAAACATACAGACTCTGTATAAAAGCGGTTAGATTCATTGATTGATACAACTATATGACCGCAAAAATGGCTCCATAGTTGCAACCTCCCTAGCAACTGCATTACGTTTGTTACCGTTATACCTTGTTATTGGTCTGCTACATTTTAGCATTTAATTCACTGTTGAACCGCTGTTTCACTACTGAAAACTCCATAGTTTCAGAGATTTTGTTCAAAGCCAGATATCGCTTATACAATTTGTAATGCTAACATTTTCAATGTCGCTAGCCAGGAAAGCGGCTTTGGTCTGGTATTGTTTTTTAAGTTGTTTTTTTTTAAAACTATGGGTAAATTGAAAGGTGACTGACAGTACCTTCCACATAACTTCTGATTGTGGTCAAGTTCAAAAATAAAAAATAAAAAAAATTTCGAAACCATATAATCAAAATTAATAAATTTTGAAGTCCTTCGCCTCTTGGAGTCAATGCAGATCCAAAACGTTTCAAGTAAATAAATATAAATTGCTCCAATGATGATGACGATGACGTTGATGATAACATATGTTATTGGACTTGCAATGTAATTACAATACAAACAATTGTTGCAGATGTATACCTTACTTAGTTGAAAAGCATGTAGCATCCAGTATTGAGATAAGTTAAAAATCATTATTCTTAATGCGTGCACATGCGGAGATTTTGGTAAATATGTAGCTTCTAAGTCTCATGAAAAATCGAGTCTGTAAATTCCAACATTTGCCTAATACTGACTTTTACCGCCCCAACAATATATACATAGAACTAAGAGAAACTTTCTACGCTTGTAGCACCCTCATGTTCCAACTCCTTTGGCATTCAGGGAGAAATGTTTAAGTATTGCCGATTGGATCTGGAGATTTTACACCGTTTTGCTGTGGAACATTTTGAACATTGTCCCTGTAGCAAAGAGGGATCGATACTTTGAAAGAACCCTCTACCATCGCCAAAGCGTGCTACTGCGTGTACCGCAACAAATTCTTGACCGCGAATAAACATGCTCGATTGTCTCCACACTGTCACCTCCTTCCTTTGGTCGGACCCAAGTAGTAGTTGTGTCTACACTACTTTTCTTACTCTGGCTCCATTGACCACTTCACATTTAAATGTGCTTTCATCTCATTCCCAACATTATGGCGCCTATTATAACCCAGTACAAATGGGTTGTCCATTGTTGTCATGGACATTTAACCACGTCATTTTACAATGTGAAAAGGTTATCCAAAGAGGAGCACAATACAAATTCATATAGGTAATATAATTTGAATGGCAAAGTTTTACATCTGTATCACATGTTTTAAAAGATATTAAAAGCATATTTTCAACAAAGAAAATGATATATATCCCTATCATCTAACAAATCAGAATGAATTACATCCCATAGAGACTCATTTTCGTTTACAAAGTGCATCTTTTCTTCATAAAGTCTAACCATGGATATCAACAATATTTCTTTCATAAGTCTAAAAGTATAGAATGTTCCAAATTAATTCAATAGACCTGAATGTGCTGATATTTCTGTAGTTCTCAATGTGTTGATGCACCAATAGGCTTGATGTTTCACAATAATATAATCCGGAAGTCTTTGAACGAGTTCTCAAAAATACCAAAGTAATGTTTTTGTCTCACCAAAAATATCAATGAGCACTTTGTGATTCCAATGACTAATATTAATAAATTATTTTTCTCAAATTATAATTGAACATGACTCTTAAGTTCATGGACTGATCTTAAAATATGAATGAACAATTGCTTATCTAGTCTCCTTCATATACAGACTGTAAAAGTGCATTGCTTTCATCTGAAAGTTTATTGATGACATTTAAGGTGCAGAGCATAAAGTAGTCAGGATTGAATAGGCTTTGGTTTAACACAGTATTATATTTTAATACAAGCATTTGATATTTAATTTACAATGCGTAAATGTGTATGCATAACCTGTGACATTTATTATAATAAAAACATTCCAAAATATTACCAGCAAGTTCACTTCAAGAACATTCAAAGGTCATAATCATGACTCGATCTTGAACTCAATTCAAGAAAACATCTTAAATACCATGACAAGCGTCAGATAGGCCAAAACTCTACCCACAACCATGGATAAAGGTCAAGCAAACAACTTAATGAAAGCATATTTGTACAAAGTGGTATGTTTAATGTCCAGCCAAATGACCATACTCTAGATAAATTGTAACCAGTGGCATGTTTAACGTCCAGCCAAATATCTACAGTAGTGATTCCCAACCTTTCTAAGTAGGTGGACCCCTTCTTCACAAAATTGCAGACCCCTATATGCTAATAACTGTACATTTAGGCTCCCTTAGAATAACCCAGCAGTCACTTGTGTGTTGTTCATCCGCCGATTTAACGAGGACCTTTCTAGTCATCTGAGGTTTGCATTGGCTGGTTCTGTTCTGTGCATGCAAAGGTGGCTGATGAGGCCAACCCTTGCATGGAATGTTCTTTTGCATAAGGGACAGGGGATGAGTGGGACATCTCCAGGAGGGTTGATGGCATATGCTTTTCTGGCTTGCCTATTCAGCTCTGCAGCTGCTGTCCTGCTAGATTCTCACAACTTGGCGCCTTTGTGCACAGATGAATGCCAAGTGACTCAATTGCTCCCATGAATCAGGGTTTAAGTTGCACGATTTCAATGCAGCTTTCAGATTTTCTTTAAAGTGTTTCTTCTGACCTCTATAGGATTGAAATCCTTGCTGTAGCTTGCCATAGAAGAGTCTCTTAGGCACCCGGTGGTTTGGCATGCGTACATGTCCCATCCAGCATAGCTGGACATGCATCAGGATGGTGTAGATGCTGAGAGGAGCTGCGTGGGCAACTACCTCATTGTCTGGAACCTTGTCCTGCCACTTGCTGTTGAGGATTTTCCTGAGACTCATGGTGTGAAAGTGGTTCAGCTTCCTGGTGTGGCGTTGGTACACCATCCAGGTTTTGCATGTGTAAAGTAGTGTGGGGAGCAAAACTACCCTGTAGACCTTTAGTTTGGTCTAAATGCTGATGCCTCTTGTTGGATTACAATCCGCTGAAAGTTGCGCTGGCTCTGGCAATGCGAAGGTTCACTTCGTCATCAACAGTTATGCTCTCTGACAGTGTGCTGCCATGTTAGGTGAAGTGGTTGACTACGTTGAGTTTTTAGCCATTGATGATGTTGGGCTTAGCATAGGGCTTCCTGGGGCTGGCTGATGCAGGACTAGTGTTTTTGGTATTGATGGTGAGATCAAAGCTTGTGCAGGAGCTGGAGAACTTGTTAATGCTGAATAGCAGGTTGGCATCTGAGCCAGCATTGAGGGCATAGTCATCAGCAAATAAGAAATCCCTGATGTCATAACCTTGGTTTTGCTTGAAACCTCTTTGGACTGAATAATGTTCTATCTGTACAGTACCTGATATCGACTCCAACCTCTCTGTCTCTGATAGCATTAGTCAGCATGGCAGAGAACAATAGACTGAACAGTGTTGTGGCCAGAACACAACCCTGCATGATGGCATTTGTTATTGGACTTGTTCCTGCATGTCATAGTGGAAATTTTCTTGGGCATCCATACTCGGCAATTACCTTCTACAAGCCTTTTCTGCTGACATACTAGAGGGTATGTGGCACACAAGTTGGGAACTGCTGGTTTACAGTTCAGATTTTATTTTATTTTATATTTTTCGTATAAACAATGTGGCTTATTTTGGGTTCCATTCCACTTCTCTGTTTAATCACCAAAATCAAAAGTTCAACAGAATGCAATCTTACAGTTCAAAAGTATTAAACAGATTTCAATGTGGAATCAAGACCACCAAATCTGAATAAATTAGATATTAATGTGTCATCAAGACTATTTTATCTGATTACATCAGATACCAATATTTTGTCAAGATCACTTCATTTGATTTCAATAAATATTAATATGCTGTAAGGACTAATTCATCTGATAAAATTAGATATCAATGTGTTGTCAAGACCATTCATTTGATTACATTTTCATAACATATAACCATGGGTGATTCTGTGATGACTTTGTTTGTATTTTTTCTGAAAAGTATATGCATAACAAAATCATTGATATTGTCAGAATCTAAAATGAAATTCTATCACATTGGAGAGTTGTAAATAATTATTTGTTTTAAGATCTGATAAATTACATTAATTATTAAACATGGAATCTGTCATGGTTTGAAAAAGTATGCAACTCTCTTGACATAGTTTAATGCCATGCATACCACCAAAAACAACACACACCCACGCACACCCACTCCCACACCCACACACACACACCCAACACACACGGGTTGAAAGTGCATTAAATGACAACAAATTTACCATACTAAAAATGTAATATAGCAGAAAAATTTATAAAACAAAAATATAAATGGACATTTAAAATGTATATTACAAGCAAAATATATGACTAATTACTTGACACAACAAATTGATATGATGTAAAAATAAAAATGAAAACATGAAATTATGGGATAGTGCTCGATATTTGTATTTTATAAACAGATAGATACAGTATGCATCTGTCCCTAGTGAGAGATATGACAAAATCAAGGTTCCATGCCAATATAGACTTCAGATTTAAAGACATATATAACTAGATTTAAGTTACAAATCTATTACACTGCCAAGGAAAGTACAAACAAATACACAACTATGAGGTATGATTTCAAGATTTCATTAAAAAAATACCCAACTCTACAGATTGACACTAATACCAGACATCTCGCACTAACACCACACATGACAAACTAATACCACACATGACACACTAATACCACACAAGACAAACTAATACCAAACAAGACACACTGACACCACACAAGATAACACTGACACCATGCATGGCACATTAATATCACACATGTCACACTTAATACTACACATGACACAATAATAACACACATGACACACTAATACCACACCTGGCACACTAATATCAAATATGTCACACTAGTAAGACACATGTCAATGTATCAGATATATCAATACAATTGATTTGGATTAATTTGCCTTGAAAATAGTTTGTCACAAAAATTAATATTACTGAGTACCTCATCTAACACATCCAATAATTTGGACAAGATATATGACTGAAATGTAACACATCCAATAATTTGGACAAGATATATGACTGAAATGTAACACATCCAATAATTTGGACAAGATATATGACTGAAATGTAACACATCAAATAATTTGGACAAGATATATGACTGAAATGTAATACATTCAATAATTTGGACAAGATATATGACTGAAATGTAACACATCCAATAATTTGGACAAGATATATAACTGAAATGTAACACATTCAATAATGTGGACAAGATATGTGACTGAAATGTAACACATTCAATAATGTGGACAAGATATATGACTGAAATGTAACACATTCAATAATGTGGACAAGATATATGACTGAAATGTAACACATTCAATAATTTGGACAAGATATATGGCTGAAATGTAACACATTCAATAATTTGGACAAGATATATGACTGAAATATAACACATTCAGTAATTTGGACAAGATATATGACTGAAATGTAACACTAATATGAATTTGCCAGAAGCTGAGTAAATGTACACAAATGTTATCTTTTAAAAAGGAAAAAGTAAATTTACCTGAATGATCCAAATAATTCAACATGTATCTGTCAAAATGTAATATCGGCTTGAGTTACCAGAACTACATATACTGCCAAAAAAAAACAACAACCAATTCCAAGCGAAAACACATACATATCTAATGTCAGGAAAATAAAAAATTTTATCCAACCATTCCAAATCATTCCTTTTTATATCCAGCCAATCCAAATCATTCATTTTATAATAAGCCAATCCAAATCATTCCAGATGTTATAAATACATAATTCTGTTATGTACTGAGCAGGAATAAAATAAATGGAAATGGATGCCTTCAAAACAATTTGCTGCAAATTTGTCCAAATAATTTCAAAAGTTGCATCTATACATCTATGAATTTACTAGAATACTGCAAACAATTTTCAAGAGAATACAGGAAAGATTGCAGAAATGTTCATCTTGCAGACCATCCTCCATCCATAGTCAAAACCGAACCTGTCATCTGATCTGCTGCACGAGAACAAAGAAACAGTACAAGCTCTGCAACCTAAAAAAGAAATATTTTAAGGGTAAAATACATGAGAAGAAATGCTTATTTTGTCACATCATGATGATTGCTCAAACAATCAATTCAAATGGAATTATTATACTCATGAAATATGATGAAAAATAAAAACATTGACAAAAGCCTCTGTGTGTTTTACAACCACTCTCTCTAACTTTCTGTAGACTAAACAATTAGAATAATATGCTTCTTTTTAGATATTCATTAAACGTCCTATCTCCATGTAATAGCTTCTCATATGTTATTTGCATGTATGTATTATCCTTAATGGCATTTCAGTACTGTATAAAGAACCACCATGCAACAGGAAGCTACTAGCAAGCTTTCATGCACAACAATATTGTCTCAGCCCAGTATTTGAACCCATGTCAACATTAGTGAGATGTAAGTGATTTGTAAAGGCAAGCACATTAGAACACTCAGGTGCCTGGGACCCCTATTAAAGAAGCAGTATTGCATTCAGACATGGGTGACTGACTGGCAGTTATAATGACATCTTTACCTTCCATTACCCTTCTTACTGATATGTCTAGGCAACCAAATGTTTTCCACTTAAAACATGAATCTGCAAGACCTGAGATATTAACTACTTCTCATATAAGCACGGAATGGGTTTGAATTTTTTTATGGTCTGAGAGGTTTCAAAGTAATTCAAAAGCTTTAGTATGGCTACAGGTTCTGTAGTAACAATGGTAGCTTTAGGTTAGGGTTACTGGGTTAGGGTTACTGGGTTAGGGTTAATGGGTTAGAGTTACTGGGTTAGGGTTACTGGGTTAGGGCTAATGGCTTTATCCAATAAGCAGATTCAGATATAGCCATGGTGTATTGCAACTGTGAGCCAACCAATACTGAATTCATATTTCAAACCAGCTGTATACAGGGAAATTCATAAAATTTATTCTTAATTAAAAAAAAACAACAATTTTTTAATAAAAAAACTTTTGTCAAAAAGACATACCCAATCTTAATACCTTATGAGTACAACCATCACTGCACAAATCCATCCCTTCCAAGTTAACATTTTAGCTTTATAAAAATCGAGAATGTGTGTGCTCACATATGTGGAGTCAGACTAGAGTGATCTCCCTTTGAATGTGATGACTGGTGCCAAATCCCATCCATCCTTCAGTTACAGTACTACTGGAGTAGACTGCATGCTTTTCCAGCAAGATGTAACTTAGAGGGTGTATTCATATTATGATTGCACAAATATTATCCAATAAATAATAATTTACTCCAAAACATGGTTTCTTCTTCAAGTATATTATCCATTAATAATACCTTAGAACACTTTTAAATGTGAAAATTTTAATTAATTTTCTTCTGCTCATTTCCAATCCTTATTAATTCATTAACACCTAGCACAACATTTATGTAGTAATTTCCATTAACTTAACATGATCACATTTTAATACTGTAGTATGTTCCCCTATCATTACATAATCACATTTTAATACTGTAGTATTTTTCCCTATCTATAAATGATCACATTTTAATACCATAGTATGTGGTACTTTCCTTGTTATTACATATCATGTTTTAATACTGTAGTATGTTCCCCTATCTTTTAATAATTACATTTTAATACTGTGGTATGTTCCCCTATCTTTTTATGATCACATTTTAATACTGTAGTATTTTACCCTATCTTTACATAATCATATTTTAATACTGTAGTATTTTCCCCTAACTTTACATAATCATGTTTTAATACTGTAGTATGTTCACCTATCTATAAATTATTACATTTTGATACTATAGTATGTTTCCCTAACTTAACATGATCACATTTTAATGCTGTAGTATGTTCCCCAATCTTTTAATAGTTACATTTTAATACTATAGTATTTTCCCCTGTCTTTACATGATTACATTTTAATACTGTAGTATGTTCCCCAATCTTTTAATAGTTACATTTTAATACTATAGTATTTTCCCCTATCTTTACATGATTACATTTTAATACTGTAGTATGTTCCCTGTCATTAAATATTAACATTTTCATACTGTAGTATTTTCCCCTATCTTTACATGATCACATTTTATTACTGTAGTATTTTTACTGTCATTAAATATTAACATTTTAATATGATAGTTTTTTCCATGTCATTAAATATTAACATTTTCATACTGTAGTATTTTCCCCTATCTTTACATGATCACATTGTATTACTGTAGTATTTTCCCTTTCATTAAATATTAACATTTTAATACTATAGTATTTTCCATGTCCTTAAATATTAACATTTTAATACTGTAGTATGTTACACTATCTTTTGATAATTACAATTTAATACTGTAATATTTTCCCTATCTTTACATAATCACATTTTAATACAGTAGTATTTTCCCCTATCTTTACATGATCATGTTTTAATACTGTAGGATGTTCCCCTATCTTTAGATGATTCCATTTTAATAGTGTAAAATGTTCCCCTATCTTAACATAATCACATTTTAATAATGTAGTATGTTCCCCCTATTTTTACATGATCATATTTTAATACTGAATGTTCCCCTATCTTTACATAATCACATTTTAATACTATATGATTTTCACCTATCTTTAAATGATAATATTTTAATACTATTTTGCCAATCATTACATAATCACATTTTTATACTGTAGTATTTTCCCTTATCTTTAAATGATCACATTTAAATACTGTAGCATTTTCCCTTATCTTTAAATGATTAAATTTTAATACTGTAGTATGTTCCCCAAACTTAACATGATCACATTTTAATTCTCTAGTATGTTCCCTTATCTTTATATAATCACATTTAAATACTGTAGCATTTTTCCTTATCTTTAAATGATCACATTTTAATACTGTAGTATTTTTCCTTATCTTTAAATGATCACATGTTAATACTGTAGTATGTTCCCTTAACTTAACATGATCACATGTTAATACTGTAGGATGTTCCCCTAACTTTACATTATCACATTTCAATACTGTAGGATGTTCCTTTATCACTATATGATCACATTTCATTACTGTAGGATGTTTCCTCTTTACATGATCACATTTTAATACTGTAGAATGTTCCTTTATCTCTATATGATCACAGTTTAATACTGTAGGATGTTCCTTTATCTCTATATGATCACAGTTTAATACTGTAGGATGTTCCTTTATCATTATATGATCACAGTTTAATACTGTAGGATGTTCCTTTATCTCTATATGATCACAGTTTAATACTGTAGGATGTTTTCCTCTTTACATGATCACATTTCAATACTGTAGTATTTTTCCTTATCTTTACATGATCACATTTTAATACTGTGGGATGTTCCTTTATCTCTATATGATCACAGTTTAATACTTTAGAATATTTTCCTCTTTACATGATCACATTTTAATACTGTAGGATGTTCCCCTAACTTAACATGATCACATTTTAATACTGTAGTATTTTCCCTTATCTCTATATGATCACATTTTAATATTGTAGTATTTTCCCTTATCTTTAAATGATCACATTTCAATACTGTAGTATTTTCCCTTATCTTTAAATGATCACATTTTAATACTGTAGTATTTTTCCTTATCTCTATATGATCACAGTTTTTTATTGTAGTATTTTCCCTTATCTTTAAATAATCACATTTCAATACTGTAGTATTTTCCCTTATCTTTAAATGATCACATTTTAATACTGTAGTATTTTCCCTTATCTCTATATTATCACATTTTAATACTGTAGTATTTTCCCTTATCTCTATATGATCACAGTTTAATACTGTAGTATTTTCCCTTATCTCTATATGATCACAGTTTAATACTGTAGGATGTTTTTCTCTTTACATGATAACATTTTAATGCTGCAGTATACTCTGTTAACAGCATTAATATTACATTAATATAAAAATGCCCTGCAGTAAAACTTGATACAATGAATTATACATGAAAATCAACACAGAAAAAGTATTCTGCATAATCGTTACATCTTGATAATTATTAATTTGTGTTGGAATGTATTAAAACATTTTCCATTGACCAACAAATTACTTAAACACTGAAATAATTAAAACTAGTATTATCACAAGAATGATTAAAATCTAATGATTAATTAGAATTCATATTATCTAAAGAATAATTAGAATTCATATTATCTAAAAAATAATTAGAATTTGTATTGTCACAAGAATAATTCAGTTGTCACAAAAGTTTTGAAATACATGTACATTATTTGTATTTCAAACACTTTCAAAACTATAAATATTATTTTACCTGTTCTGATGTAATAACTTCCAAGGTAGGATGAACAGGCTGAAGAAACTTTCTCTGAAATAAAAGAACATGAGGTTTTAAATTATAATATGGTAAGTGTTAGTTTCCAGAAGGTTACTGTAAATCAACCCTTTCAAATGCCAAATATTCTAACATGAACAGATTTTGTAAATGAATGCCAATCAGAAAGAAGGTGTGTGAATTGTCTAATGCTAAACTATTAGTATATATCAAAACTATATAACCTCAGAAATCTGAACTATATATAAAAGAAGGCTGCATTAATATCTAACCTTAAAAGAAGACTGTTTACCTACTACATGTATACATAAAATAAGGTTGTATTATTAACATTTCACCTACAGACTTCGTATCTACTACACATAAAAAACTGCATTGACATCTAACCTGCAGATTGCATATCTACTACAAATAAAAAAATGCTTCATTAACATCTAACCAACAGACTGCTTATCTACTACACATAAAAAGGCTTCATTAACATCTAACCTAGAAGACTGCTTATCTACTACACATAAAAGAAGGCTTCATTAACATCTAACCAACAGACTGCTTATCTACTACACATAAAAAATGCTTCATTAACATCTAACCTACAGACTGCATATCTACTACACATAAAAAATGCTTCATTAACATCTAACCTACAGACTGCTTATCTACTACACATAAAAAATGCTTCATTAACATCTAACCTACAGACTGCATATCTACTACACATAAAAGATGGCTGCATTAACATCTAACCTACAGACTGCATATCTACTACACTAAAAAAATGATTCATTAACATCTAAACTAGCAGACAGTTTATCTACTACACATAAAAGAATGCTGCATTAACATCTAACCTAGAAGACTGCTTATCTACTATTGCAAGATGTGTCATGTGCCATATAGCACATTTCTAAGAAGCTAGATATGTCACAATCATATAGAACATTTCTAAGAAGCTAGATATGTCACAATCATATAGAACATTTCTAAGAAGCTAGATATGTCACAATCATACAGCACATTTCTAAGAAGCTAGATATGTCACAATAATATAGAACATTTCTAAGAAGTTAGATATGTCACAATCAAATAGCACATTTCTAAAATGTTAGATACATCACAATCATTATTTGTTGCTATAAAAGATACACATTTGTCTCTATATTAGTTAAACATCATGTGCCACATTTCTCTGCAGATGTAATGTCAAGTACCACATTTTTTGCTAAATAAGTCAGTTGTCATCTGCCAAATCTGTCCTTACAGAAACTAGATCTCATGTACCATATATGTATTTATTGATGTTAGATATGTCATATACCATATATATAATTATCAAAGTTAGATATGTCATGTGCCATATATGTAATTATTCAAGTTACTTATGTCATATGCAAAAATCATCTTTATTGAATCTAGATATATCATGTACCATTTATGTATGAATAAAATCTAGATATATCATGTAACATTTTTGTATAAAACCTAGATATATCATGTATCATTTTTGTATGTATAGAATCTAGATATATTATGTACCATGTATGTCTGTATATAACTTAGATATATCATGTACCATTAATGTATGTATAGAACCTTGATATATCATGTACCATTTATGTCTGAATAGAACCAAGATATATCTTGTACCATTTATGTAATGTATAGAACCTAGATATATCATGTTCCATTTATATACATGTCTGTATATAACTTAGATATATCATGTACCATTTATGTACATGTCTGTATATAACTTAGATATATCATGTACCATTTATGTACATGTCTGTATATAACTTAGATATATCATGTACCATTTATGTACATGTCTGTATATAACTTAGATATATCATGTACCATTTATGTACATGTCTGTATATAACTTAGATATATCATGTACCATTTATGTATATGTCTGTATATAACTTAGATATATCATGTACCATTTATGTATGTATAGAACCTAGATATATCATGTACCATTTATGTATGTATAGAACCTTGATATATCATGTACCATTTATGTACATGTCTGTATATAGCTTAGATATATTATGTACCATTTCTGTATGCATAGAACCTTGATATATCATGTACTATTCATGTACATGTCTGTATATAACTTAGATATATCATGTACCATTTATGTATATGTCTGTATATAACTTAGATATATCATGTACCATTTATGTATGTATAGAACCTAGATATATCATGTACCATTTATGTATGTATAGAACCTTGATATATCATGTACCATTTATGTACATGTCTGTATATAGCTTAGATATATTATGTACCATTTCTGTATGCATAGAACCTTGATATATCATGTACTATTCATGTACATGTCTGTATATAACTTAGATATATCATGTACCATTTATGTACATGTATGTATATAACTTAGATATATCATGTACCATTTATGTACATGTCTGTATATAACTTAGATATATCATGTACCATTTATGTATGTATAGAACCTAGATATATATCATGTGCCATTTATGTACATGTCTGTATAGAACCCAGATATTTCATGTACCATCTATGTCTGTATAGAACCTAGATATATCATGTATATATCTGTATAGAACCTAGAAATATCATATAATATTTATGTCTGACAGTGTATAGAATCTAAATATGTCATGTACAACAAACATCTTTATAGAAGTTAAAAATTTCATGTGCCCGAGATGTCTACAGTGAGATGTCATTAGCAACATGTCTCTAAGAAGCTAGACATGTCACGTGCGACATTTTTGCTAAGGTGCTAGACATTTTGTGTACCATATTTGTCTGTAAGATGCTAGACATGCTGTGTGCCACATTTGACTGTATGATGCTAGACATATTGAATGCTGCATTTGTAAGATGCTAGACATGTTGAATGCTGCATTTGTAAGATGCTAGAAATGTTGAATGCTGCATCTGTAAGATGCTAGACATGTTGAATGCAGCATTTTTAAGATGCTAGACATGTTGAATGCTGCATTTGTAAGATGCTAGACATGTTGAATGCTGCATTTTTAAGATGCTATACATGTTGAATGCTGCATTTGCTAGACATGTATTCCATATTTGTAAGATGCTAGACATGTTGTGTGCCACACTTGTCTCTCAGTGATTGTTAATTATCTTATGACATTATTTACTTTTAAGAAACAGCAGTAAATTTAGTTTATAATCTCAGCAGAAATGAGTTCTAAAACATATAAGATGATAATATATATGTCATTGACTCTTACATAACCTTTATGTTTTAGACAGCAGGTTTGGTAGTGAAGAGTTAAGAATGCATTATTGCTTACAAGTAGCTGTAGTAATATAGTATAGAAGTAAACTATTGGCACTCTTCTAATGTATATATCCATGTATCGCTTGTATGTGTCTGTCTGTCTGTCTGACTGTATGTATGTATGTATGTATGTATGTATGTATGTATGTATGTATGTATGTATGTATGTATGTATGTATGTATGTATGTATGTATGTATGTTTCCAGGATATATAATACATGTATAGTAATCATACCTTGGCAGTTTCTAGATCACATCCTTCATCAAGTGCTTTTCTTTCCAACTGTTTTCTGTAAACTTCATGAAAAAAAATGATAACAATGAAAGGAACTGAAGATTTTTTAAGTCTCATATTCATCAACAAAAAGATAAATGAAGGAATTCTACGGTTAACAATGTAACATTATATTATCGTTTAATGTTTCTGAAGTGTTATTTTGTTATATGCAGCATTATAGTATCGTTTAATGTGTCTGAAGTGTTATATTGTTATATGTAACATTATATTATTGTTTAATGTATGTGGAATGTTATTTTGTTTTAATGACAATATATTAAATTTTAGTTTATGCACAACTTGATGATCTGGAGTAATTTTAGGTACACATTGCCAGTTTTGCAATGGACTTTGTCTGAAAATGACCATTAAAGGAGGAATTTGTGATGTAGGTAAGCTGATGTAATGTCAAATACTATGTGATCAGTCACTTCTCTGGCTTTTCAAAGGTACAGACATTTGATTTAGAGTCTCTGTATCAAACTAATCTTATAAATTTGCCTGCCACCACTCCAGTCATCACCTAATGATACCTACATAGTGGGTTGTGGACTAAGATTGTTGATGCCTTTGGTTCAGCACTTTCTCATGGAACTGCCATGGGCTAAGGTAAGGCGTTTTGCATTAATCAGATACTCAGATGCTACACTAATAACATATATGCTGGGATCAGCCTAGATCTTTTCCAGTAATCTGGAATCAACCCAAAATACACTCTTATGTGGGGATCAAACATGCATAGAATTAATTAGATGTGATCAGCCCAGAATACACTTGCATGCTGGGATCAACCTAGCACAGATTTAATTAGGCTGGGATCAGCCTAGCACAGCCTACAGAAGTTGGGATCAGCCCAGAATACATTTTAATGCTGAGATCAGCCTAGCCTAATGCTATTCTACTAATCTGGGATCAACTGAAATGTGTATGCTATACTGATAATGTAAGGTCAAAATTATTTCTTTTAGTTTTAAATTTAAAAAAAAAATATTTCATGCTTGGATCAGCCTAGCTCTATTCCACTAATTTGGGATCAATCCAGAATACACTCTTAATCAGGAATCAGCGTAGTGTAGATTAAGTCAAGATGAGAGTTATATTGTTATATATAACATTATAGTTTAATGTATGCATAGTGTTATATTGTTATATATATAGTGTTATATTGTTATATATATATGACATTATATTATAGTTTAATGTATGTATAGTGTTATATTGTTATATATATAGTGTTATATTGTTTTATATATATATATATATATATATATATATATATATATATATATATATATATATATATATATATATATAACATTATAGTATAGTTTAATGTATGTATAGTGTTATATTGTTATATATAACATTATATTATAGTTTAATGTATGTATAGTGTTATATTGTTCTATAAACATTATATTATAGTTTAATATATGTATAGTGTTATATTGTTATATATAACATTACATTCTAGTTTAATGTATGTATAGTGTTATCTTGTTATATATATAGTGTTATCTTGTTATATATAACATTATATTATAGTTTAATGTATGTATAGTTTTATATTGTTATATGTAACATTATATTATAGTTTAATGTATGTATAGTTATATTGTTATATATATAACATTATATTATAGTTTAATATATGTATAGTGTTATATTGTTATATATAACATTACATTCTAGTTTAATGTATGTATAGTGTTATATTGTTATATATATAGTGTTATCTTGTTATATATAACATTATATTATAGTTTAATGTATGTATAGTTATATTGTTATATATAACATTATATTATAGTTTAATGTATGTATAGTTATATTGTTATATATAACATTATATTATAGTTTAATGTATGTATAGTTATATTGTTATATGTAACATTATATTATAGTTTAATGTATGTATAGTTATATTGTTATATATAACATTATATTATAGTTTAATGTATGTATAGTTATATTGTTATATGTAACATTATATTACTGCCTAATGTATGTATAGTTATATTGTTATATGTAACATTATATTATAGTTTAATGTATGTATAGTTATATTGTTATATATAACATTATATTATAGTTTAATGTATGTATAGTTATATTGTTATATATAACATTATATTATAGTTTAATGTATGTATAGTTATATTGTTATATGTAACATTATATTATAGTTTAATGTATGTATAGTTATATTGTTATATATAACATTATATTATAGTTTAATGTATGTATAGTTATATTGTTATATATAACATTATATTATAGTTTAATGTATGTATAGTTATATTGTTATATATAACATTATATTATAGTTTAATGTATGTATAGTTATATTGTTATATATAACATTATATTATAGTTTAATGTATGTATAGTTATATTGTTATATATAACATTATATTATAGTTTAATGTATGTATAGTTATATTGTTATATGTAACATTATATTACTGCCTAATGTATGTATAGTTATATTGTTATATGTAACATTATATTATAGTTTAATGTATGTATAGTTATATTGTTATATATAACATTATATTATAGTTTAATGTATGTATAGTTATATTGTTATATATAACATTATATTATAGTTTAATGTATGTATAGTTATATTGTTATATATAACATTATATTATAGTTTAATGTATGTATAGTTATATTGTTATATGTAACATTATATTACTGCCTAATGTATGTATAGTTATATTGTTATATGTAACATTATATTACTGCCTAATGTATGTGAAGTGTTATATTATTAATATGTACCAGTGGTAGTCAATTTGCAAGAATTTATTTATCTTGAACAAATAGTAAATGCCGAAGTATCAGTAGTAAAACTTAACTCAAAATATACACAAGTACAGAGCTTACCTATCCTCTAATGCTTCACTAAATCTCAACATAACCAATTAATCCAGCCTTTGAAATACCTAAATATTTAAAGACCCTAGAGACCTAAGACGAATATTTATAAACTGTTCTTCTTTTGACAAATAAAAGAAACAAAATCATCATAATTAAATTCTTTCAAGCGCTATGCACTTACTGGGAGTATCAACATATCCAGGACAAACAGCATTGCATGTGATGCCAGAACCAGCCATCTCCAAGGCAATGACCTTAATTTGAAAGAAATAAAAATTATGAATTCAGAGTGTTTTGAATATGTAAATGTCAGATGTGATATCCGGAACAAAAACATGAATATCTTAAGAATATTTCTCATGCAGATAAAACTGTATGTACATTACATTTGCAGGACTCCATGCTTAGCAGATACTTTACCTCTGTAAGTCCCAGGACACCATGATTGGCTGATACTTTACCTTTGTATGTAAAAAAAACCTCCATGATTAACAGATACTTTACCTTTAAAAGTGCCAAGCCTCCATGTTTAGCTGGTACTTTACCTTTAAAAGTCCCAATACTTCGTGATTAGCAGATACTTTACCTTTTTAAGTCCCAAGCCTCCATGTTTAGCAGAAACATGACCTTTAAAAGTCCCAAGATTTCATGATTAGCAGATACTTTATCTTTGTAAGTCCCAAGGCTCCATGTTAGCAGATACTTTACCTTTGTAAGTCCCAGAACTCCATGCTTAGCAGATACATAAGCAGCCTTGTTTGGGGAAGCACGCAGTCCATGCATAGATGCAATGTTGATGATTCGACCCCAACCTGAACATGTAAAAGAATAAAAATTGTCAGGCATATATTTAAATGAAACATTTATTGCAACATAAGTACTATGGCAATTGTTGCTATCTATCTCATTTACAGTTTGCCATATATAATTTGAAGTGAAGTCTGTACAGTCTCTCAACTGCAAAGACATTATCACATTCAGATTCTAGTTTGAAATACATAAATTGGTATTTGTATGTTCTGAAGGCCAAAAAGGAAAACCTTGCTATCCAGGACTAAGGTATAAATCCTATCAGAAAACCAATTTATCTGGAACAAGGGTACAGGCAGTACTGGTATTTTTCAGCAGTACTGGTATTTTTCTATTCTGACTGTTGTTTTTAGTTGCAACAGAAAACCTTGTCAATGACTTGGAAGAGGCTCACTCAGTCTTTGACTATGGTAATGTTCCATTAAAAAAAAAAACATTAACTGGGACTAAGTGGCATTCTCTCCTGCAAAACACTTTCTGGGACCAAGCTTCAGTTCCATCAAAAAACCATTTTATCCAGGAATAGGTACATTCCAATAAGAAAACCATTTTTTAAATCCAAGACAAGGTATTTGCAGGACAGTATTCATCAATTGTAATAAGAAGCATTTGCATCAAATCAGTTCTTCAGTTAGGATACTGTGTTATATAGTGGACAACATGAATTCGTTTTTCAACCTAAAATACAACAGAATTGTGCAAACTAAATGTTTCATCCTGTTTTTGCTGCTTTCTAGTAAACTGAAATAAAATTGCAGACTATATTCTATGAATATTTTGGAAATTCAGTGACAAAATATAAATGCATGTAAACTACAAAGAAGTGTGAATTAATGTACTGCCTGTTGATTCAATGCACTGTTGCCTCATTTTTAACAAAATAGTATAATCCAATACATTGTTAGTATGGTAGATGTTCAGTATCTTGTTTCTAAATTACTGAATCCAAAGATTCAAATCACTTTTACAATAATCACAGAAAGAAAATTATTTCATATCATGTGATATTTTCAGTTATACAGAGGATTCAACTTAATAGTAACTTTAAAGGATTAGTTAAATTTAACATGAATACAGAACAGAATAGGTTCTTCAAACAAATAATATTTTTCTTACAATAAGTCCCACTGCCAAATATGTGCACCAAGGGATCTTAGGGACTATTTTGTTTCAAATCATGACATGATCTCTGCAGAACAACTGGTTTTATACTTTTATTATGCTGAGATAGACTGGTTTCACTGTTAATTTTGAAATACAGACCGATTTCTTATTTCAATTCTAAAATTTCTACAAATAGAACTGTGAAATTCACTGGGTATTTTAAGGGGGGGGGGGGTATAAATTTTTGTTTTATACCACTGTGAATTCAGTATTATTTGCAGGGTAACAATTTGTGTTACTATTAATTTGGGGATAGCAATTCTTCATTTTTTTAAATGTTCTAAAGACAATAAATTGAAAACAAAAGGAATAAAGATCCATGGAAAATTTGACCACATACTCTAAAATTATAATTCTAAGTGCCAATGAAGATATTTTTCTCAGTTGGAGTAATAGGGTGAGTGTGGAAGAAAACCATGTAACTCATACCTGTGAAGTTATATGAGTTAATTGTATTCAAGGGCATGAAACTCATACCTGTCAAGTTATATGAGTTAATTGTATTCAAGGGCATGTTCTGTGACATTATATTTCTCCTTGAGTCATGAGATGAAGTGTGATGCTAATTCTATGACATTACCTTTCTCCTTGAGTCATGAGATGAAGTGTGATGCTAATTCTGTGACATTATATTTCTCCTGGAGTCTTGAGATGAAGTGTGATGCTAATTCTGTGACATTATATTTCTCCTTGAGTCATGAGAGGAAGTGTGATGCTAATTCTATGACATTACCTTTCTCCTTGAGTCATGAGATGAAGTGTGATGCTAATTCTGTGACATTATATTTCTCCTGGAGTCTTGAGATGAAGTGTGATGCTAATTCTATGACATTACCTTTCTCCTTGAGTCGTAAGATGAAGTGTGATGCTAATTCTGTGACATTATCTTTCTCCTTGAGTCATGAGATGAAGTGTGATGCTAATTCTGTGACATTATATTTCTCCTGGAGTCTTGAGATGAAATGTGATGCTAATTCTATGACATTACCTTTCTCCTTGAGTCATGAGATGAAGTGTGATGCTAATTCTGTGACATTATCTTTCTATTCGAGTTGTGAAATGAAGTGTGATGCTAATTATGTGACATTATCTTTCTCCTTGAGTCTTGAGACGAAGTGTGATGCTAATTCTATGACATTACCTTTCTTCTTGAGTCGTGATATGAAGTGTTGAGTCAGTAGAAATGGAGCTGTCAGAAGTATAGCAAGAAGCTCATCCCATTTCTCCAAAGGAAAATCTTCAATCCTGCTTACATGCTGGAATCCTGAAAAATAACAAGGGAAAATCTTCAATCCTGCTTACATGCTGGAAACATGACAAATATCAAATGAAAATCTTCAATCCTGCTTACATGCTGGAAACCTGACAAGTATCAAAGGAAAATTCTCAATCATGCTTACTTGCTGGAAACCTGATAAATATCAATTTAAAAGCAAAATCTTCAATCCTGCTTACATGATGGAAACCTGACAAATATCAAAGGAAAATCTTCAATTATGCTTACATGCTGGAAACCTGACAAATATCAAAGTGCTGTCATAAAAGTGGGACATTACAAATCTGAATAGCAAAGTGAATAAAGATGAAAGCAAAAATCTGTTACTGACCGAATGAATAGATGTCAAAGAAAATCAAAATGTGCTGGGCATGCACTTCCCTTTCCAAGTATAGTACATGTCATCAATATGTACAATGCTACACTAATAACTAATAACAGTCATATTATACTGAGACACATATATGCACATACAACAAATAAATAAATATATTTTTTGGACAAATATGACCAGCAAAACTTATGCTGAATTATGGTGCCCTCTTTAATTTTGTCCAATAAATTTCCTGGTCTTTGTCCCAACAAATCACATAGAGCTTTCATTTTGCCAGTCATTGTCCCAACATTGCCTATGGTTTTCATTTTGCATGTCACTTACCCAAAATATTCCGATTGGCTTTTATTTTGCATGTCACTGTCCCAACATATTCCGATTGGCTTTTATTTTGCATGTCACTATCCCAACATATTCCGATTGGCTTTTATTTTGCATGTCACTATCCCAACATATTCCATATGGCTTTTATTTTGCAGGACACTGTCCCAACATATATGGCTTTCATAGCATAGGGATACATGAGTTTCTTCAATGCACAACCACCACCACCACATGTCCCATAGACATAAAATGATCATTTTGACTGCAAGGGTATCTCATTTTAAAAATTTAGGTCATAAATAACTTACACCCTCTGTCTTAAGCATTTGTGTATTGCCAAAGAATAATGGAATATTTAGCAAAACATTAATTATGCTTCAGCTAAAACAGATTAGTGCTTAGAGCATAAAACAAATTTTGCAAAGACTAAATTGCAAAACTGCTTTGAATAATAAATGGTTGCAAAAATAACTATATAACTGTGAATATGAAAAGGATGTTATTGTATGATACATGTTCTTGTATGATACATGTTCTTGTAGATGATACATGTTACTGTATATGATACATGTTCTTGTTACTGTATATTATATATGCTATTGTATATGATACATGTTACTATATATGATACATGTTATTGTATATGATACATGTCACTGTATATGATACATGTTACTGTATATGATACATGTTATTGTATATGATACATGCTATGGAGAAAGTGATGTGTATGTAGCACTGAATCTTATAATGACCGTCACAATGAAGAGGTTGACTGATCATAAAGGTTGACTGGATCATAAAATGGGGCACATAAGAATGTATCTGACTGTTAAACCAGTTGTCTACGACTGTTTCATTAAATTAATGTTTCAAGCCTGAAATTTAATTTGCTTTTGAGATCAAATGAATGCCATCTGAACTGTATAATGATAAGGATGTAAATTTATATCATCAAATAAAGGTCAACCATGTCAAGGCCATGCCAAATGAAGAAATATTACATGACACATTATGCTGTGCCAGCCAAAAAATGACTTTCACATTTATTATATCTCAAAATCAAAAATTCATTTTACTACAGGATAAGGCTTTCACATTTATTTTATCTCAAAATCAAAAATTTCATTTTACTACAGGAAAAGGTTTTCACATTTATTTTATCTCAAAATTAAAAATTAATTTACTACAGCATAAGGCTTTTATATTTATTGTATCTCGAAATCAAAAATTCATTTCACTACAGCATAAGGCTTTCACATTTATTATATTTCAAAATTAAAAATTCATTTCACTACAGCATAAAGCTTTCACATTTATTATATTTCAAAATTAAAAATTCATTTCACTACAGCATAAGGCTTTCACATTTATTTTATCTCAAAATCAAAAATTTCATTTTACTACAGGAAAAGGTTTTCACATTTATTTTATCTCAAAATTAAAAATTCATTTCACTACAGCATAAGGCTTTTACATTTATTGTAACTCAAAATTAAAAATTCATTTCACTACAGCATAAGGCTTTCACATTTATTATATTTCAAAATTAAAAATTCATTTCACATACAGCATAAGGCTTTCATATTTATTATATCGCAAAATTAAAAATTCATTTCACTACAGGATAAGGCTTTCACATTTATTATATTTCAAAATTAAAAATTCATTTCACTACAGCATAAGGCTTTCACATTTATTTTATCTCAAAATCAAAAATTTCATTTTACTACAGGAAAAGGTTTTCACATTTATTTTATCTCAAAATTTATAATTCATTTCACTACAGCATAAGGCTTTCACATTTATTATATCGCAAAATTAAAAATTCATTTACTACAGCATAAGGCTTTCACATTTATTATATCTCAAAATTTTTTTTAAAAAATATTTTTACTACAGCATAATGCTTTCACATTTATTTTATCTCAAAATCAAAAATTTCATTTTACTACAGGAAAAGGTTTTCGCATTTATTATATCGCAAAATTAAAAATTCATTTCACTACAGGATAAGGCTTTCACATTTATTATATTTCAAAATTAAAAATTCATTTCACTACAGCATAAAGCTTTCACATTTATTATATTTCAAAATTAAAAATTCATTTCACTACAGCATAAGGCTTTCACATTTATTATATCTCAAAATCAAAAATTCATTTCCCTACAGGGTAAGGCTTTCACATTTCACATTTAGTATATCTCATAATTAAAAATTAATTTACTACAGCATAAGGCTTTTACATTTATTGTATCTCAAAATTAAAAATTCATTTCACTACAGCATAAGGTTTTCACATTTATTACATTTCAAAATTAAAAATTCATTTCACTCAGTTTAAGGCTTTCACATTTTTTATATTTTAAAAAGTAAAAATTCATTTCACTACAGTTTAAGGCTTTCACATTTTTTATATTTCAAAATTAAAACTTCATTTCACTACAGGATAAGGCTTTCACATTTATTATATTTCAAAATTAAAAATTCATTTCACTACAGCATAAGGCTTTCACATGTATTATATTTCAAAATAAAAAATTCATTTACTACAGCATAAGGCTTTCACATTTATTATATCTCAAAATTTAAAGAAAAAAATATTTTTACTACAGCATAAGGCTTTCACATTTATTATATCTCAAAATTAAAAAGTTTGTTTTACTGTATGAATGACTACCATGTCTATGGTATCTCAAAATTAAAAATACATTTACTGTATACTATAAACTCATGGCATATGGAAGATTTTAAATGAGTGCTCATATCAAATTAAATGTATTAAACAAATCAAAGAAGTTGTATTATTTCTATGACTTGGTGAACTCACCATTGAAATTATTTCATAACTTTAAACAAGCCATGAACAGGGTAGCAAAATGACTTAGATATACAGTCATATGCCTTAGTCAATATGACTTTTGTTTCTACAAATAAATGTATATGGCATTATGACATAATGTTTGTTACATGCTATAGATACAGCACTATGTTATTTGCCTCTGAAGTCATTAATTTCATTACTTGATATCTCAGAATATTAAAAGATACAAATTCTTACAAGGTGGAGTGGGTTAAATTTGCCTTTTGTAGTCTGAAAGATGAAATGTTAACTGTTACCTGCATTATTTACGAGTATATCCAACCCACCAGGGCATAGGCTATCCACTTTCTGACACAACGTGTTCACATCATTTCTCTTAGTCAGATCCCCACCCACGTAATGAATGTCAACCTCATACTTCCTGAAAAAGGAAATATTTCACATGTGTCATCCATGTTAATGTAACAAGACACTAACTAACTCATCTCTCTCTATCTTGATTCTACCATGGCTACTGATGATGTTAATGAATCCATTAACTTATCTCTCTCTATCTTGATTCTACCATGGCTACTGATGATGTTAATGAATCCATTAACTTATCTCTCTCTATCTTGATTCTACCATGGCTACTGATGATGTTAATGAATCCATTAACTTATCTCTCTATCTTGATTCTACCATGGCTACTGATGATGTTAATAAATCCATTAACTCATCTCTCTTTATCTTGATTCTACCATGGCTACTGATGATGTTAATGAATCCATTAACTCATCTCTCTTTATCTTGATTCTACCATGGCTACTGATGATGTTAATGAATCCATTAATTCATCTCTCTCTATCTTGATTCTACCATGGCTACTGATGATGTTAATGAATCCATTAACTCATCTGTCTCTATCTTGAGTCTACCATGGCTACTGATAATGAATCCATTAACTCATCTCTTTATCTTGATTTTACCATGGCTACTGATGATGTTAATAAATCCATTAACTCATCTCTCTTTATCTTGATTCTACCATGGCTACTGATGATGTTAATGAATCCATTAACTCATTTCTCTTTATCTTGATTCTACCATGGCTACTGATGATGTTAATGAATCCATTAACTCATCTCTCTTTATCTTGATTCTACCATGGCTACTGATGATGTTAATGAATCCATTAACTCATCTCTATCTTGATTCTACCATGGCTACTGATGATGTTAATGAATCCATTAACTTATCTCTCTATCTTGATTCTACCATGGCTACTGATGATGTTAATAAATCCATTAACTCATCTCTCTTTAACTTGATTTTGCCATGGAAACTATGAGCTAATGATTCTACCTAGTCTATCCCTATTAAAATGTTAAAAGACACATTAGCTTCTCAGATTCTTTTATTATTTTTTTTCTGAGAAGACTTCTTCTAAAAGAAAGTATTCTTTTAAAGGGAGTACAGTGCAAATTTGTTAATGTCCCTCTCTGTTCTGTAAATTTGTTATCAGACATAATCTCAGGACCTAATGGAACAGTGATGTCTTTACCAATCAAGTGTATTCATTTGTAACTAGGCAATGACTTAGATGAAGATAAGGTAGCGATTATTCCACTTGAATTGGACTTGTCTTGAATCAGTAGGTTGAAAATGAAATCCTTGGTTTATACACAGCTTTTGTAGGTATTTGAGCTATAACAAAATAAAAAGTAACTGCAAATGATGATTATCAAGAAGTTAATAATTTAGCTGACACATTTACTGGTCAGGCTTTCAATCAGATCACTTTTGATCCTGGTGTGGATCAATTAAAAGGTATTGATCACAGTGACCATTGTTTAATAACTCATCTTCTTTATTCTAATCATGGTGACAAATGACAATCACTCATTGTCAAACAGGGATATGATTCAGATGACTATTAATTGAATTGTAGCCACCATTTGTTCTTATGAGAAAATGGAGACCACCTGATGTACCTTTCAGTGATGAGTGGTCAGTGAGCTATCAGATTGTTGCTGCTTAGTCATACAGACAGGAAAGTCTTTGTCTAGCAAATGAAACTCCTTGGGTTGGTCATTTAGGGGTCCATAAAACTTACCCAAGATCTTCAATCATTTTGTTGGCTGAAAATTAAAGGTGATATGTTTGTAAATATTGCATATCTTGTCATACTTGTCAAATTGTAAGAAAACCCAAACAGATGATATCTAAGGCTCTTCTGCAACCTATTCCTGCATCTAAAACCAATTTAGCAGAATAAGTGGTAGACTGTGTCAGTCCCTTATCTTAGATCAAGTCATGCAATCAATACTTGTTGACCATGTGTTTGTACACAAGATTTCCAGAGGCAATTACTTTGAGAAATATAAAAACTAAAACCAAAGTAAAACCTTTGATGAAGTTGTTTTAAAACAATTTGGCCTCCCAAATATGTCCAATCTAATCAGGGGTCAAATTTTATGTCTGGAATTTTCCATCAAGCTATGCATTAATTAGGCATCCAGCAATTTAAATATTCCTATTACCCTGGAAGTCAAGGGGCTTTGGAAAGATTTCATCAAATTTTGACAAATATTATTTGCTCATGTTCTTTTGATACAGGGTAAGATTGGGATACTGTTTACTATTATGTGATATTCCATTGGGAATTAATCATTTTGAACTAGCTTTTGGATATAATATCCATGGACCAGTGAAGTTATCAAAAGAGAAACTTCTTTCAACCGAAGATTCACAAACTAATTGTCTTGACTATATTTCTTGTTTCAACATAAGTTGTCAAAGGCTTGTGAAATAGCAAGAACTAATCTTAACTACTCAGTCAAAACTGAAAATAAAGTATCACATAAATACAATTGCAAGAAGTTGTTTTTGTTGTAGGGTTTAATGCCATTTTACAGCATATGATACATGGCGGCCATTATTATTGGTGGAGGAAGAACCCAGGAAAACCCCAGGAAAGAACCACCGACCCACGAGAAGCTACTGACAAGCTTTCTCACATAACTACATTAGCCGAATCTTAGACTTGAACCCATGCAGACAGAGGTGAGATGGCTCCTTGTCTTTAGGCTTAACAAGGTAGCAGATGGCCAATGCACTTCATTCCATTGCTCCTCCAGAAGCCACTATCTCAGACATTTCTGTTCATGTTTAGTGTTTCACTTAGTTATTGTTGTGTTTTCCAGTTTGGCTGAACTTGTGCAGGCAGTTATTGTGTCTTCCAGTCTGACTGCCAATCCATGGATTCATTATCAAGATTACCTCTTAGCAAGTTTTTGGCATGGTTCACTGGCAGTGTCACTGTCATAAGTCTTAACAAGATGTAGGCATGGTTCACTGACTGACTGACTCTAAGTAACACACAGCTTAATGCTATAGCAGACAAAAACATACTGGTACAACAAATCTGTGCATAGAAGGAGCTTGCCAAACCTTTGTTTATAAGAAACTCATAGGCCTTAACTCGATGCATGAGAAGTGATAAGGGGTGACAATAACAAGTGTCAATACGGTCATTCCTACTGTAAAAGTCACTATGGCCAATAAAAAATATGTGTTTCTGGTCAGCCAACCATCACTGTTTTTCATGGCTGGCACTAGCACTTTTTCACCCAAGTTTAAAACAATATAATTCCTTCAGGAGGAATGACAATATAAATATTCTGAAGGAGTGGAAATAATAAGATTTAAGTGACCATTTTCTTTCTTTCCCAACTTCATCATTTACTAAGAAAGTGAGTGAAGATCTGATGACAGTACAACTACTGAGTATGAGTGGCAAGAAAAGATCACCCATCAACTCTACCCTTGCTCCAATCTCCATCAACTTTACCCTCACCATAATAACCATCAACTCTCCAATCTCCATCAATTCTACCCCTGCTCCAATCTCTATCAACTCTACCGTTGCTCCAGTCTCCATCAACTCTACCCTTGCTCCAATCTCCATCAACTCTACCCTTGCTCCAATCTCAATCAACTCTACCCTTTCTCCAATCTCCATCAATTCTACATTTGTTCATATCTCCATCAACTCTACTCTTGCTCATATCTCCATCACTCTACCCTTGCTCCTATCTCCATCAACTCTACCCTTGCTCCGATCTCCATCAACTCTACCCTTGCTCCAATCTCCATCAACTCTACCCTTGCTCCAATCTCCATCAACTCTACCCTTGCTCCTATCACCATCAACTCTACCCTTGCTCCAATCTCCATCAACTCTACCCTTGTTCCAATCTCCATCAACTCTATCCTCACCATAATAACCATCAACTCTACCCTTGCTCCAATCTCCATCAACTCTACCCTTGCTCCTATCTCCATCAACTCTACCCTTGCTCCAATCTCCATCAACTCTACCCTTGCTCCAATCTCCATCAACTCTACCCTTGCTCCAATCTCCATCAACTATACCCTTGTTCCAATCTCCATCAACTCTACCCTCACCATAATAACCATCATCTCTACCCTTGCTCCAATCTCCATCAACTCTACCCTTGCTCCTCTCTCCATCAACTCTACCCTTGCTCCAATCTACATCAATTCTACCCTTGCTCCTATCTCCATCAAATCTACACTTGCTCCAATCTCCATCAACTTTACCCTCACCATATTAACCATCAACTCTACCCTTGCTCCTATTTCCATCAACTTTCCCCTCACCGTAATCTCCATCAACTCTACCCTCACTCTAATCTCCATCTTCTCTACCCTTGCCTAATCTCCATCAACACTACCCTATCTCTATCATGGCAATCCTAACATATATCATGGTAATCCTAACATATATGGCAATCTGTTCTAATCTCCATCACCTCTACCCTCACCCAAATTTCCATCAACTCTACCCTGAGTTAATCGACATCAACTCTACCCTCACCCCAACTTGCATAAACTCTATCCTCACTTAATCTCCATAAATTCTACCCTCACCCCAATCTATATCAGCTCTAACTCACCCCAGGCTCCATCAACTCTACCCTCAACCTATCTCCAGGACCTCTACCTTCACCCCAATTTTCATCAACTCTACCCATGCTTAATCTACATCAACTCAACCCTTGCCTAATCTCCATCACCCTAACCCCAATTTCCATCAATGCTATCATAACCTAATCTCTATCAACTCTACACCCTACCACAATTTCCACTGACTCTCCCCTCACCTAATCTCCATCAACTCTATTCTCACCTAATCTCCATCAACTCTACCCTCACCCCAATCACCATCAACTCTACCCTTAGTTAATCACCAGCAATTCTACCCTTGCCCTATTCTCCATCAACTCTACCCTCTTCTAATCTCCATCAACTCTACCCTCTTCTAATCTCCATCAACTCTACCCTCACCTAACCTCCAGCACCTCTACCCTCACCCCAATTTTCATCAACTCTACCCTCAGTTAATCTACATCAACTCTACCCTCACCCCAACTTCCATCAACTCTACCATCACCTTAGCTCCATCAACTCTACCTTCACCTAATCTCCATCAATTCTACCTTCGCCTAATCTCCATCAACTCAACCCTCATCCCAACCTCCATCAACTCTACCCTCACTTATCTCCATTACCTCTACCCTTACCCCAATTTCCATCAATGCTACCCTCACCTAACCGCCATCAATTCTACATCCTACCCCAATTTCCATTGACTCTACTCCCACCTAATCTCCATCTACTATATTCTCACCTAATCTCCATCATCTCTACCCTCACCTATCTTTATCAACTCTACCCTGACCTAATCTCCATCAACTCTATGCTCACCTATCTTTATCAACTCTATCATCACCTAATCTCCATCAACTCTACCTAGCTGATATGAGTCATTTTCTAAGCCTGATCATGATAGAAATTTATGATAGCCTCTGAGTCAATTTCTGATCAGCAACATTTCATTTCATACAGGCTATATATACAAGAGGTGTCTCACTGAAAACTTTGTATCCATACTACAATTCATCCAGAGGAGTGGCAGTAATCAGATTTTTAAGATGGCCACCACTGCAGTCATTTTTTTATGGTCATATCAGCACTATTTGCAGTTAATACTAACTACACACTACAGACTCTAATCCTATTGCTGAGTTCAAATCAAGTGCCAATAAGATGGCCACTGCAGAGGCCCTGGGAGTTTAAATTTGTAAACAAATGCAATTTGAAATATTCTAGCCATCACTAGAGGTTCACACACAAGAAATAGAGAGAACAAGATTTTCAAGATGGCCAACCTGGAGGCCATGTTTGAAATAAGATCAACACTACAGATACTGAATCAAATACTGTAACAAGCTGACTTGTCTAAGCAAAATATGAATGGCTGTAATGTTTGGGTCAGATTAGACCCATGGTCATTTCAGTCCAAATAATTATGGTGGGAAGTGTTTAGAATAAACACCAAATTAATGAAGAGAAGTCGATAGCTTAAGATTTTCAAGATGACCAATGTGGTAGCCATGTTGGAGGTCATATGCTACTGGAGAACCAACTTAATCTCAAGGAAAACTGTTTCCTGAGCCTCCCATGCATAGATTTAAATAGAGTAGCAATAATATATAATGGACGCTGGTCAACAGATGACAGCTGGACAACAAATGCAAGACTATCTAAACAAAAGGCGTTCATGTGACTTTTCAAAGATCCAAGACTAAATTTCATTTTGCATTCATGCTTTAATACCATAATATTTTATGTTGCAATTTTGCCTCAATCGTATTTTGATTATATCAGGTGCTATTTATCAAAGTCTGTGAGCTATCTCATTGACTGTAGTAGTTTAATATAGCTTTACCATGCACTTATGCATGTCTGAAATCACAAACTCATTTTAAACTTTCATACTGATATCTCTCACTGAGGTTCCAAAACAAGTACATGAGGAAAGTGGTGTGTGTGTGTGTGTGTGTGTGTGTGTGTGTGTGTGTGACTTTAATAGCAAATATAGAATATATTCTTCCACACTTCCCTTCACATTTGTCTTAAAAAAAGACATTACTCAAGATGACCTTCTGAATATTAAATTGTGAAGACTTTACATGGACCACTTTCAATCTTTGCAATGACAATATTGATAAGCAATCAGTATACATAGAAACCATAAATGCCCTTGACCTTTTTAGCCGCTCTTGGATGTTCTCTATCTCTTTGGGGTCACAGAACCCGTTCAGCACAATGTTGGCACCATTCCTCGCCAAAACTGTTGCTACCTCTAAACCTATACCAGATGTTGATCCCGTCACCAAGGCAACCTTATTTTGAAGAGCTGTCAAGAAAAATAATGAAGAATGGTAAAGTTTGTAATATTTATACAAATAGATCAAATTTCACCATAAGTTGTATATGCTTGCACAAATTAAATGCATGCTTATCATGAGCGGTAATGTTTTCATGATTTTATGGGCCAGATCCCAGATTTTAGCCACAAAACTAATAAGTAGAAGATAAGAAAAGAATGAATACTGATTAGTTCTAAGATAAAATATTACAACCATTCTGTATAATGCACCTTTAAGACTCTAACAGTGATACTATCTTTAATGTTTAATGTTTTATTTCCCTTTAGACTCTAATGGTGAAACTATCTTTTATGTTTTATTTCCCTTTAGACTCTAACAGTGATATTATCTTTTATGTTTTCTTTCCCTTAAGACTCTAACAGTGATATTATCTTTTATGTTTTCTTTCCCTTAAGACTCTAACAGTGATATTATCTTTTATGTTTTCTTTCCCTTAAGACTCTAACAGTGATACTATCTTTAATGTTTAATGTTTTATTTCTCTTTAGACTCTAATGGTGAAATTATCTTTTATGTTTTATTTCCCTTAAGACTCTAACAGTGATATTATCTTTTATGTTTTCTTTCCCTTAAGACTCTAACAGTGATATTATCTTTTATGTTTTCTTTCCCTTTAGACTCTAACAGTGATATTATCTTTTATGTTTTCTTTCCCTTAAGACTCTAACAGTTAACATATCTTTTATGTTTTCTTTCCCTTAAGACTCTAACAGTGATATTATCTTTTATGTTTTCTTTCCCAAAAGACTCTAACAGTGAAACTATCTTTTATGTTTTGTTTCCCTTAAGACTCTAACAGTGATATTATCTTTTATGTTTTCTTTCCCAAAAGACTCTAACAGTGAAACTTTCTTTTATGTTTTGTTTCCCTTAAGACTCTAACAGTGAAACTATCTTTTATGTTTTCTTTCCCTTAAGACTCTAACAGTGATATTATTTATATTTTATGTTTTCTTTCCCAAAAGACTCTAATGGTGAAACTATCTTTTATGTTTTGTTTCCCTTAAGACTCTAACAATGATATTATCTTTCATGTTTTTTTTCAACTTTTATGCTGACAGTGCAATATTTGTACAGAATGCAAAAGTGTTCTTGTAATTTGTGTGCGAATATGATTTGTCGAGCTTCTAATGAAAATCAAATCTTGTGTATAACCTGCACACAACAATGGAATAAATGAATGTATGCAATCTTCATTCATTATTTAAAAATGTTTCTTGTAGACAAACTTAATCTATCTTTGAATTTTTGGCACTAATGTTCAGTCATAGATCCCACACTCATGGAGCCCCTTAAATGATGTGCATATAAACATTATTTATTTTATCACAATTAAACACATTTTTTAAATCAAAACAATTAGTTCATTTAAAATACAACTTCATTGTTTCAGATTCTAAAATTGATATTTCAAAATGATAATTTGTTTGATTGAAATAGTATATTCTTAATTGCAAATACATGTATTAATTTGTTATTTCTGATATCATTGTTGGGTATTGTTGAAAATTGTTTTGCCAATCAAATAGTGTTTTGTTTAAACAAAATACTATTTCATGTTACCTAAATAAAGTTCAGGTCACACTAATGTCTTTCTCATTGTTCTGGAATGCTTTTCCAATTATACAAGCTTCTTATTCATTACTTTATCACATTATTTATTTGTCATTTTTGTATACTAGTCTTACTTCGGAGTTAGTATGTTTAGGTTGTCTGTCGATCATGAAACGCTGGCATGGCCCATACCATTACAAGTCTTGAAACAATTTAAATGAATATATATCAAGATACATATCACATCTACATTGTGTTTCGCCTACTACAATCAGGGCAATAGCTCTGAAGCTAAAGTCACGAAAACGAAAAAATATACCTATGTGAATCGTGTCCATCATGCCAGGGCTGAACCCGTTTCAAACGTGTGAAATTCGTTATTAGCTTAAACAGTCCCGGATTACCCATTAGGCAGAGTAGGCAACTGCCTATGGGCCCTGCGACTTTTATGGGCCCCATCAGGGGTCCCCATGAGACCGTGACCGTGGGTCTGGGGCCCCAAAAAGTTTGACTGCCTATGGGCCTCCACGGTGCTTAATCCGGCGCTGAGCTTAAGTACAAATCATGGCTAAACTATAAGTCTGCCACATTTACCCCCTCCCTACATTGATGATTTAGGTCACAGCAAGGGAAAATTTAAAACTGACATGCATCTTTGTTAGTTCTTCTGGTCTTCGTCAGTTACTGTACGGGGGACATTTCGGAACCAGACAGCATGTCAAGTATTGACAGTCGAGAGGTCAAAGGTCAAATCATCATAAGAGAAATATCATAAGCAAACCATGTGCTTTTAACAAGGCTCTTGTTGGCTCATGCAAACTAAATTATTATGCCACACACAGTATTAAATCATAAATGACCATAAATAAAATCTGAATAAACTACTTGGGTTTAATTGTGGACATATTCGGCATAATTTAGCAGAAATTATAATTGATATAAACTGTACAAAATGTGGCACATTACAGTTCTTTTATATGGAATTGATCCACATAAAGATTACGTTTGTCAAAGAATGATTAGGTTCCCCCCAAACAGAGATAATGGTGCAGACTTTGTGTCTAGCCATCATATGACCCTTTGTGTCTTAAATCCCCCTTTATATGAAAGAATAAAACAAACAAAAACCCAATTTTTTTTTTTTAAATTAATGAACTAAATGTTTATATTCTTGTGGTCTAAGTGGTTAGAGCGCCCACCTTGGATGCAGGAGAATGCGTGTTCAAGCCCCAGCTGAATCATACAAAATGATTATAAATAAAATTGGTACAAGCAGCTGCCTTGCATGGCTCTCAGCATTAGGAGTTTAGTGTTAGGACTGGTCGTGTTGGTGTCAGGATAATGCACTTGGGTGGAACATGGAACTATATGTCTATGGCAAGATGCTCCAATGCTGGACTTCACATTGTAACGACATGACTGAAAAATTGTTAAAGCTACATAAAAAATGTAAACCATCTAAATTTTGAGTCTAGCAAACTATTAGGCCAGGTTTGGGTATCTATGATCCCAGGGTCTAAACAACCTTATGGCAGCCAAATATTCTAAAAGTTTATGAGCTGTGAAAAAGCATGCAAAGTGTGAATGTATACTAATATCTTCTCATATTCTTTTTTCTGCAACTTAATAATAATAATAATAATAATAATAATAATAATAATAATAATAATAATAATAATAATAATGGGTCAATTGTGATAATCAATTATGCCCGCCAAGATATTGGTCTTAATTTCTCCAACTTTAGAGTTAGAGTTCATAGTGGGCATATCTACTACATTTCTTCTTGAGACTGTTAAAACTGATGTCACAGAAAAGCATTTCAGAAGGACGAAACATTTTCTAACGGTTTGGTCATAGAGTCAGAATGTGAAAGTTGGTTCATTTAGGATCTTTTCAAATTTTTACAACACACCGATGGCAGCATACAAGATAGATCTGATTTTGTTTTGCAAGTAATGCTCAAGCTTTGTAATGTTCAATTTGTTTCTGGTTGTTATCTTAGCAAAATGTACCTATTGGTATTTGACACCCATTACCATGTTAGAGAATGCACCTAGTGATATTTGACACCGTTGCTGTGAGAAAATGTACATAGTGACATTTTGTCACCCACCACTGTGTCAGAGAATTGACATAGTGGCGTTCGAGAATGTACCTAGTGGTATGTGTTGCCCATAGCTGTTAAAGAATGTACCCAGTGGTACCTGTCGCCTGTCGCTGTGTTAGAAACTGTACACAGTGGTACCTGTCGCCTGTCGCTGTGTTACAAACTGTACACAGTGGTTGCATCATGCACATGACTTTTTGGATTTTCTTACACTAATTAACAGTAAAGAAAGAAAACCAACAAATTTCGTAAAATTCAACAACAAATTTCTTTCGTTAGAATACGATGTGAAATTATTATTTTTTGTTTTCTTGGTATTGTGAATTAAAGCCAGAACAGTCCTAAAGGTTCTACCACTGGCTCTAACTGAATTCCAGTGGTATTCCAAATAAATTCCAATAAGGCAGGCTACTAGCATTTCTTCTTTTCATAATCAATGTCTTAAATGGATAAAATCTTTAGAAAATTGAACAGTTCTTGTACTCTCCAAAAAATACTGCCTGCTTTTCTGTAATTTTGCATCATTTTCAAAGCTGAATTTTTCAATGCAGAATGATATTTTATGTTTTATTTAATATGTTTATGTTTTTACAGATGCCTGTGCATGTGTTCCAGGCTAGATACTTTGAAATTTAAAATTTCTTAATTATTTAGTGTTAACCCAGACTCTTCACATCATGTTGTATGTATTGTATATATTGTACATAACAGATAGAAAGCCTCAAGGTAGATTAGTTATGTAACTAATTGAGTTACCTTCTCTAAATAAAGTCTTTATTGTTATTATTATTATTATTATTATTATTATTATTATTATTATTATGATTATTTTATTATTACTTAAGGTGTCGATGTCCACGTAGTCTCAAATGTGCTAATTTGCCATTTGCCTAGAATGTGGCTATGTGTTAACGGTTTTTGATTTATCACAATAATATAATCCAAATTGTCCTTGTCTGTATTCACTATAATTCCAAATTAATGTTTTTATTCCAAGAATATTATTGACCACTCTGTACAATTGAATAAATATATCAACCTAAGTTAAAACTGAACAAAACAATAATGATGGATCAGATTCAAATGTTAAGAATGAAATGAATAATCCTTATGTTAACAAGATTATATATAATTTTAATTGACCTAGGTTGCATCTACCATGTTATGTAAATTCATCTTAACTTAATCAAAAATTTCCTTTTTGGAACCTTTTAAGGTTAGAATCAATATTATATCTTTAAGTCAGACTGAAGTAAACATGTTTACAATTAATAATAATCTGAATAATAATCAATAATTATATAGAAATATTAGCTATGTATTATACTTACAAAATAAATGTCACAGGATCTTGATTTTAGACAAAAGTAAGTTACAAAATACATAAATAACATATAATCATCGAGACGATATGCAATATATACTACAAATTAAATATACATAACAGCTCCCCTCATAAAGAGAAAGAGTGAATTATACAAAAAAGCTTTCCTTGAAACTGTATATCAGTGTTTTTCAACCGGGGTTCCACGGAACCCAAGTGAGCGCCAGCCAGGGGTTCCGCCGGTGGCCAGTACAAATAGAAAAATAACGGCCAAAATCGCCAAGGACCAACAAGTCTGGCAGTACCGGAACTATGCGGTAATTAGTCGTTGTTTATCCACTTAAATACTGTTTCCGTTGTTGTCCTAATGAGCGTTTAGCGTTTGAATTAATTTTCAAAACACTGTTGTTTTTGCGCGACCATGGGCCGATTTATTAAGAAGAGAAAATTAGACGATGCCAAAGATGACGACCAAACTAAAACTCAGGAGCAGTCGACTGAAGCTACAGCAAGTACTGCGTCATTTGAGCCGAACATACCAAAAATTGACGTTGTCGATCGGAATCTTAAAGTTCGTCAGTACAGTGACAATTACTTAACTATGGGATTCACTTGGGCAGGAGACCCAGACTGCCCCTTACCGCACTGTGTTGTCTGCGGGGAAAAGCTTGCCAATGGTGCCATGGCACCAGGTAAATTGAAGCGATACTTAACAACTAAACATCCGGATGTAGCGCACAAGAATGTGGCGTACATCGAGAAGGCACTAAGCTTAAATAAAAAACAAACCGCTACATTCGAGAAAAAGTTCAAGATAAGTGACAAAGCTCAAGAAGCAAGTTATGCGGTCGCGGAGATCGTTGCAAAGAAAATGAAATCGCATACCCTCGCCGAAACCGTAATCTTACCTGCATGCCGAGAAATTGTGAGAATTGTGTTTGGCGAGAGTGCCGTATCTGACATCAATAAGATTCCACTGTCAGACAATGCGATAAGCAGACGTATTTCAAACATGTCCTGCGACATTGAAAGTCTAGTTTTAGCGAAGATAAAGACACGTGGATTCTTTGCACTGCAGGTGCATGAAAGCACCGATGTCAGCGGTAAACCACAGCTCATGGGGTTTGTACGTTTTATTGACAATGGAGCTATTGTTGAAGATTTTTTTCTGCTGTAATGAGTTACCAGAAAAACAAGATATATTTGACGTTGTCAATTCATATTTGCAGTCATGTGACTTGAACTGGAAAAACCGTTGGCATTTGTACGGATGGCGCCTCTGCCATGACGGGAAATGTCAAAGGTTTTGTCTCGCTGGTGCGACAGATGAATCCAGCTATCATGGGCACGCATTGTTTCATCCACAGAGAATCACCAGTTGCTAAAACAGTTAGAGCCAAGTTAAAGTATGTGCTGGACATGGTGATGAAAATCGTTAATTATATGAAGATGAGACCTCTGAAATGTCGCCAGTTCGCCAAACTTTGTGAAAGCATGGAAGCGGACCATGTCACACTTATCCAACACACGGACGTACGATGGCTATCTCGCGGAAAAGTTTTATCTCGTTTCTACGAGCTGAGAGAGAATATGCTGATGTTCTGTTCTCGTGAAAACTTTCAGGATTTTGAGGAAGTACTGAGCAGCGAGTGTTGGTGTTCCAAACTAGCTTATCTGGCCGATATATTTCATGAATTGAACATTTTGAACAGTGGAATGCAAGGCAGACATGTAAAAGTCTTGACTTCAACTGACAGAATAAACGCATTTCTAAAGAAATTGGTAATTTGGAAGAAGCATGCATCTGCTGGAAATTCGGAAATGTTTCCAGTGTTGTTCAAAAAAGTTTCCAAGAAATTCTTCCATTTATTGTGATCCATTTAGATGCTCTGTTGAATAGTCTCAGCAAACATTTTCTGTCGATATCTGTTGACCAGTACGACTGGGTTAGAAACCCGTTTGTGGAGTTTGAACCGTGCCAAGGACAGTTTACTTTGAAGGAAGAGGAGGAGCTCGTTAGCGTTGCGAGTGACAGAACGCTGAAGCTAAAACATGCAGAGATGCGTTTTGGTTACTAGTTGAAAACGAGTACCCGGTTATCGCTGAGAAAGCTTTGCGACTTTCTGGTACAGTTTTGAACTTCTTCTGATTTTCTGCTATGACCACCATCAAACACAAGAAACGAAAACGACTTTTGTCTGTCGAAGATGAACTTTCTTGTGTCTTTCTCGAACATTTGACCACGAATTCAACTGCTTTGTAGAAATCACCAAGCACAAGTTTCACACTGAAATGTTCGCTACTTCAAACTGATGCTAACGGGTAACAATAAAATAACTTAGTAACTAGTAATATCGGCTATTTCGGCCACACGAGTTTATTTTTTATTTGGGCTACAATTACAGTGTTACACACATACACCTGTATCAATAGGTGTTTTCTTGTGTCACTGCATGTGGTTCCGCGAGCAATCTAAACACTTCGAAGGGTTCCGTTCCAATAAAAAGGTTGAAAAACACTGCTGTATGTAATTAAAATCAAGGTTATGTCTTGTAAATGGCATAAAATATGCATAAAAAAGCGTCAGTTTTTATCCAGTCCACAAATAATTTCCAAAAATGTTCAGTAACTGAAAAGTCAAAGAATAAGTGCTCAGTTTCTCTGTTCACTCATTACAAAAGGTACATTTATCATTATCACTTAAATTAATCTTTTTCAAAAACTTGTTTCTAAAATTAAAGTTAATTAGTTTTGTCTTTTCTACCAAAACAAAAGAGTTGTACCATTTATTTACACTGATAGCACCTGGCTGGACCAAGTTTCATATTTATCATCTGAGGCCCCTGTATCTTGGTTTTTATGATATCTTTTTAAATAAATGTATATTGCGCTCTTACCCTAAAAAGAAACGTTTTGTTGAGTATTTTATAAAACGTATTTCCAGTTTTTAAAAAAAAATTCTGCTTCACGGACAGCTTTGAAATTAGAGCAGAGTGCAGTGTAAATATTAGTTCTTTTTATGTTTGTTTTCTTTCTTCAAGACCTACTAATGATCACTGTGCATCACACAGGTGTTGTATAAGAACACTACACAGACATTTAAAATTTACATCACACGGGTGTTTAAAACGTACAACACCATTTGTTATCCATCTTGGGCATGATTAAAAAATAGTCTATAGCTACTAAATTAAGAATATCTTAAGACATATGCTCCTGAACAGTTGATGGTTCATTTTTCCATTGAGATATTGTAAAACTATCATCACGCCAAAAGATCTTTTCAATTGTCTTCCATTTACTTCAATTTTAAAAACAATATGGCTCCAAATCGTCCAAATATTTGTTCAGAAACCTGCGTTTTGCCAAATACCATTTTCGTTCAATATAAGACGAATCAGATGTAATCCCCCTTCTTTACAGGAAGCCATAAGTGTATCTTTTTATACCTTCTCGAATTTCTCACTTCAAATAAACTTGAAAAATAATGTATTCAGTTCATTTTCTTTATGAGGTGAAAGACTTGGTCCAGCAGCAAAATGATGAATACATTTTGACAAAATCAAGGATTTTATCAGAGCAATTTTTTAATATGGGGAAAAAATTGTTGCACTATCCGAACAGTTTCTTTATTTCTTCTTTGTCAAAATATTAATTTCAAGTATTTCATCCAAATACTCTAATCTAAAATTGGCAACTAACAAATTAATTTCAACATCAATAAATATTTTCTTCATTAGAAGATTTCATTTCCATTCTAAATAGATTTTGTTTTAAAGAAATGCAATGCAGACCTGATGCCAAAGCAGTCGCTTAAAATCTGCATGGTTGTCTTCTATAAATTAAGGACTCATCTAATAATACAAAAGTCTCATAAGCGTACTGCACCAGTCTGAACTATATTTAATTAATGAACATGCCTGCAATAATTGTGTTCTGTTTTATTTACTTTTTGCAATAAGTTCAATTAATACCATAAAAAGTAGGGTGCTAAAGGGTCTCTCTGACGATAACCTCTCTCTATGGAGATAAATGCCCATTATTAATGACAAAATGTTTTGATTCATTGCAGAATGTTCTCAACCACCATGAATTTGATTCCCCAAAGTTAGAAGATTATGTGGCATTCTCCAAAAAGTCCTATTCAACCGAGATGAAAGCCTTTTGAAAGTCTGTCAGTAATAGAAGATTAAAATAGTTTCCCACCCACCCCCAAAAAATACTGCATAAGATCATACAACAATTATTCTATTTTTACCTATGAATCTTCCTTTCACAAAACCCTTTTGACTGTCACTAATAATAAAAAGGGAGAACTGTCTTGACCCTAGAAGCAATTGATGCTGAAGAAATCTAGAATCTACCTTGAGAAGTGAAATTGGTCTCTAAATTTGTGCTGTCTTTATATTTCTATGAAATGCAAGTAATGACTGCCCGGTGTCTCTAAACACCCCAGTATTGCATATATTCGTACCAAATCTCGCAAAAAAAAACGTATCAAGAAGCGGGGGATAAAAGAAAACACATAGTTACTGACATTGTGACTATTAATGATTTGTAGTATTGATTGATGGCCCTATTTCCGATAATCTACGGAAACGAACTCCTATGCATCAAATCTCTTCAATATATATACATGTATATATTTAAAACACAATTTCCTCATTAAGTGGCAATGCACCATACTTCTCTTATTTATATGAATTCTTTATGCTTAATGTTAATACTTGTCAGCATAAAATCAAGTTATGGAGGGATAGTAAAATTGTTGTTGAGATAAACAATTTTTCTTATATACAATAAATTTGCTATTTTGTTTAACTTTTTTAACGACTTATTTGTGGTATTGCTAATTATGTATAAATTTTGATAAATATTCACGTTACTGTATCGGAACACTCTTCGTCAAAACGGGAATTATTTCCCTTGGCGATTCCTGACCTTACTAATTTCCTGCATCACAAAATATCGCTAAATATTCGGTTTTTGTTTGTTTGCTGTTTTGTTTTGTGTTCATTTGTTGAAATTTAAAGTGGGCATTATGTAAAGGTTTAGGTGTTTTTAGAGAGTCTTGAGGTGTTTAGTGAGACCCATGATTGCTTGAGACTGAAATAATGAAAATTATCGCATATTATATCCGGCAGATATAGTCACATAAGTAAAACAACGCCGAGATATTTCCAAAAAATTTGCAGAATTAACAGTAAATCCATCGAAACCAAAACTAGTATAATAGTTCACATATTTCAAAACTAAACCACATTCCTCAACACGTTTGCTTACCCTCATGAGAACATATTTAATAATCTGAAAGGTTTTTAGAACGATTTAAATAGTGATTACTGGCTAGTAAACTGTTGTTTTTCTATGGGTCTCCAACGAGAAGTAAACTGAATGATTCAACGGGGGCAGGGTGGACCCTACCACGGCATGGAACCTGAGTAAAGTCGGTGATCGATCATCTAATGGGTCCAGTGGCACAATGTTTTGTTTAGCATTCTTCTTCAATCGATCATAATTAAGACAAATACTATTTACTATATAAATGAAGCGAGGAATCAATGAAGATAATAATGGATCACAAGCGATTGGATCACAAGCGATTGGATCACAAGTGTTTCGAGCACATTCTGTCATCTGCAATTATGAAGCATCGCGCGATGGTATTACTAGAATTTGTCAAACAAAAATCCAGGTCGTTGTTTTTATTAATACCGGTGCTGACGGAAGAAAAATTATCTCACAGATTTATCTATGAATGTTACAATGGCATTATCGTGGATGGCTTCGTGGTGGATCATATTGATTCGAATCCAAGGAATACTTGTATGGGAAATCTTTTGACTGTTACAGTAACTCCTGGGAAGGGGACTCTCAAAGCGCCCTAACTAATAATAATACTGTCTATATTTTGTTCGTTTTTGTTTACAATAACACTGCAATATAAATAAATATGTATTATTATAATTAATTACGAAAATATTTATACTATTTCTGAGACTGAGCGATTAAGTAATCCGTTTTCCGTCGATGAGCATTCCACATTTATAACCGCAGAGAGTATACAACTTAATGAACAAATTGCCTCCCCCCCCAAAAAAAAAAATTCGATCAATTTAAAAGAATACAAAAACGAAAATCCGAGGCAAAGCATACGTTTCTCAAGGAATACCGACTCATTCAATTAATTCAGCACGCGACGGGGTTATCTTTTGCACGTGTGGATGATTCACAAATATATTTCTTTGCTCCAATTGTATCTGCAATTGAGAAAAACGCGTTATCGTTATCTGCTGAATATGAAGGAAAAAATTACAACAGTTAAATAAATGCATGACTGACTGTGAAGCGACTCACTGTAAATAATCCTGAAGCACAAAGCAAAACACTCCAATGTTCCATAGTAAAAGCAAAACCGAGAGCCGTGAATTCGCTATCGTGGGCAAGTTGTGACAAAGATTACCTGATATTTCGATGTACGTATGTAGTAGTAGTAGTAGTAGTAGTAGTAGTAGTAATGCCCACCCACCCACCCACCCTGGACTGCGTAGATGGCATAACATCAAACAATAGAGTTGCTGTTTTCGTTCATTGACTGCCTCTGGAATGTGTGACTTACTGAGCAGAACCGCGCTAAACAAACAATATGGTGTGTTGCAGTATTGTATAGTAGTTGTCCCAGTTGGTAACACTCATTGGGCGCAGTCGATGTTGTTAATTTTATTATACTCCAAAGTATAACACAAACATACATTTTTTGCCTGCGGAAAGGGTCGAGAAGAGGAGGAGGAGAAGACGGTGCAAGTGGTGGTGGGATAGTAACAAAAAAACTATTTATTAGTAATTGTTCCTTTGCGCAATATATCTACGCCAATCATTATCTTTTATACTGCCTATATACTCAGGTTTTACATTTCATTCTTTTTTAGAAAACCCGAAAGCTGCAGTTTTAATTACTTGGTGCTGATCCCCCATCTATCGCTGACGATGACGGGCTTTATCGAATCGCAATGCACTGAATAGTTTGATGAGTGGGCAATAAATGATTAATTTCATCGATAATTGGCCGATAAATATTAATATCCATGGCACCACCAGTAATTATCACTGATAGATTTGTGAATCATCAACATGTGCAAAAGATAACACCGTCGTATGCTGAATTAATTTAATGAGTCGTTATTCCTTGGGAAACGTATGCTTTGCCTCGGATTTTCGTTTTTGTATTCTTTTAAATTCATCGATAATTTTATTTATTTTTTGGGGGGGGGGAATGAGGCTACATTATTGATAATTTCTGCGGCATTATTACCAGCTCGTTACCCATCACTATAGTCGATCAACGTCATCAAGGACGTTACTGGGGCATGGGACAACAATACCACTCTCCTTGGTAATACTTGTACCAGGCGTGGCAAGACCACTTCCCATGGCGCTGGGATCAGTACATACATCATACCACTATTCTGGCGATTCTTGTCTCGAAGCTTTGGAATCTTTCCGGCTTCTACTTCTTCCTTCTTTGTTACACACCTAGTTTTCGACCTGAGTTTTTCCTTTCTTCTCTTGCTCTTTCGAACTGGCACGCCTTTGATTCTGATCTTCGACACCGTGATTGGATTGCTTGTTCAATACCTTCATCTACTACCCACTAGAACTGTCAAAATCTACGTCATCGCGGCTGACTTGATCATTATCGAAGGAATGCGATAAATATATCTACGCCAATCATTACCTTTTATACTGCCTATATACTCAGGTTTTACATTTCATTCTTTTTCAGAAAACCCGAAAGCAGCAATTTTAAATACTTGGTGCGGATCCCTGAGAGCTTTTAATTTATCATCCCGACACTTGCTGGCCGACTTTATTTTCTGCTGTACGATCATCTTCGTCCTCGCCAGTGTAGTCAGCTACTTGTTATATTTGCGGTTCAGCAACAGCAGCTATCCCAGCTGGAAGTTCTCGTGGAATCTTTTTTTGTTTTCATTAATCTTTTCTGTGATTTTCCCTTCTGCTTTAGTGGTTTTCTCTAACGGTGGAAAAAGACCGGTTTCAACCATTCTGCTGTCGTGTCTGCAAATCCCTCTCTCTCGTGCCTGTAATTGCTGTTTGACAGAATCGCGGACAGCGAGATATCTTCTAATCGGATCATATCTCTTTCTATCTATTAGGGTGCTACGAGATTCCATAATGCAGAATCAACCATTATTATTATTATTATTATTATTATTATTATTATTATTATTATTATACTGATGTAGATAAATACCATACTTTATATCACATCTTTTTGTTTCCTTCACCCAAATCACTCACTCGTCGCTACAACAACCCAACCAAAAAAGGCAATCATCACCGGAGGAGTTGGTACGCCCCACTCTCACCCCCCACCCCACCCCCACCCCCACCCCCGGCGCTTAGTACACTCTTTAACAATTACAACAACAAACTTGAAGCTGGCTTGCTCTCACGGTCGGCCGGTCAATGAACTCACTTAACGCGGTCGATCGGCGGGAAATATTTTATCTATACCAGTACACAATACCAGGGCCGCATGCACTATGTAAGTGCTGCAGGAACCGCCGCGTTTAACTCTCTGTAAAAGCATTTGATTTCACTTATAGTTGGATCATTGGGTTCCCATAGCAACAGGAGGGGTGGAACAGACAACAACTGTCTCAAAGGTAATAAACAAACAGTCTATACGAATTTATATAAACAGTGTCAATAGGCAAAGGTGGAAGAAGTAGACGTAGATGGGCCGATTTAACCAATACTATCTTATATGACGTTGTGGGGTCCACCCCTCCTACTACTCCTTCCGATGTATGTGTATTAAAATGTAACTCCTTCCGGTGTAGGTGTATTAAAATGCAACTTCTTCCGGTGTATGTGAACTACGATGCAACTACTTCCGGTGTAGGTGTATTAAAATGCAACTCCATCCGGTGTAGGTATATTAAACTACAACTCTTTCCTATGTTTGTGTATTAAAATACAACTCTTTCTGATGTATGTGTATTAAAATGCAACTCCTTCCGGTGTAGGTGTATTAAAATGCAACTTCTTCCGGTGTAGGTGAATTACAATGAAACTACTTCCGGTGTAGGTGTATTATAATACAAATCCTTTCGATGTAGCTGCATTAAAATGCAACTCCTTCCGATGTTTGGTAACACCAATATTTAATTACATGGGATATAAATCTACTTTTTAACTTTTTTCAATCAAAGATATATTCTTTATCTGCATGCACATCTAATGTATTGTTGTTCTTTAATAAAATTTGTTTTCGTCGTTCGTCACGTATCATATTACCATCGTATTTGTATGGGAAGATTTTATCGAATATTGTATATAGGCAATTACCTTTCAAACCAGAACCTTCAGTTACATTTCTTTCCTTGAATTTAGTACTAAGACTTATAAAATGGTACGTGTCTAATAAATATGCGATAGCCCTTGGCCTCAATATACTTTTTCTGTTATTGTTGTATATCCCTGAGGACAATGGTCGTATTCTGAACCATTCCAGTTATGAAAAGTTACAAACATTTATCCTAAATAACTGTTTATATGATCAGAAAGGTATTTTCAATACTGGGTTACTCACGTTTGTTGTGAACATTGCAAATACCACGCTCATTCGTTTGCTTCTTTGATTCATTTTGCCACTCAGTAATCTCATTAACATTGTTCGCTGTATCACATCTACTTTTAAATATACGAAACAACTTCTTTAGTTTATCCCCAAACAAATCAGATAAATTAAAAAATAAAGAGTTTAATCCATCAATGTACATGTTTTGTTTACAATGTAGTTCTTATTGCAATATAATAATTTCAGACGCACGTGTTGTGCATATATTGTGCATTAGCAAGGTGTTCAATATCGTAGAACGCGGCACAATTCTAACAATGTAAAGTTAACGGAGTCGAAAATAAGTATATAATAACGGCAAAATTGTATACTGTGAACACGCGAAGGGAGGCGACTGCATTGTGGCTGATAACACGCCAAGGGAGGCAACTATATTATTGCGGACTATCAAATCCGATCATTTCTTAAGAAACAAATAGCCATTTCCGTAGGTTATGATGGCATCAAAAATGTGATGGCCGAGACTATTCACACGGCGGCCGAGAGGCCACTTTTGAAAAGTACTAATCGCACAACCACTGTGTACCTTACAAAATGCCCCTTATCTGAATTCGGAAAGACTATTCACACAGCCATTCGTTGCATAATTTATTTAAAGCAGGTGCTCATATTTCTGCCATGTACTCGAACAATTTGTTTCTATTCACAAGTGATTGTTGGCAAAACTGGTAAAATATTACACTCACTGCTTCGTTTTTTGCTGTAACACAAACGTTTCTCTTACCAATCAGATCCATAATCTCGTGTTGTAAAATTACCCACAATGCATGTGTAAACAGCACACGTGCCAAATGGATCGTTAGAAAAGCCAAAATGCACAATAGAGCATACAATTTCCATATTCTTATGTCTAACACCAACAATGATGTTTGTATGGAACGATCGTTTTAAACAGTAATGAGCACCACGACATACTCCACTGTATCCTCACGGTATAAGTTCTGAGCTCTTAAGAAGAAATTGCGGCATAATTCGTAAACAAGTTTTTAATTCACCTACATTTTGAATCATCATTACACCTGTATTGAAATAAAAAAAAATTAAAGCTATTATTTTTTGCATGCATTTGTTCCGTGACAGTTTATTTATGAGTGATTTCTTTTTGGATAACCACACCTGTCTCAGAGCGTTTGATTACATCGCCACTCAGGGCCAACATCAAGATTGGAAAATAAATATACGATCACAGGAAATGGCAACAATGGCGAATATAACAATAAATAATCTTAATATGAAACAATATTAATTTCATTAACATCTTTAGTTCAAACCTCTTGGTCAGAACAATGATGCAGTTTTCTACCATTCTGAAATCATGAGAACTGCCCGTAATGCATTTATGACATTGTTACAAACCTTTTATACTATTTCGTTTCTAAAATTACGCAAATGTTAATGTGCAATAATATAAATATTTATCTTACAAAAAAATATATTTATTTCAATATATTAGATTTATTTTTATTTGTTCGAAACTGGAAAAAGGAAAGAAAAAAAAAGAAAATGTAATTAAGTTTAAGAGCGAAATTAATAAGAAGTCACTTGTTTTTATTTATTTATCAGTCGACAAGAAACAAGTTGCTCAAAGCGTTTCAATTCATCGACATTATCGAACAATAAAGGTATCTTGAATGGGTCTGAAAGTGTATTGAGCAGTCTGGTGTGTATTGAGCAGTCTGATGTGTATTGAGCAGTCTGATGTGTATTGAGCAGTCTGATGTGTATTGAGCAATGTTATGCATAATGTGTACATATAAGGGATTTAGCTACATGTTATCACGTGATAACAACGCAATAATATGACCCCTGTGAATCGCATGACGCTCCGAAATTGATATCAAAACGTTAAGTTTAGCTATTGGTTTTGGAAGTAAAAGTAGCTTTAACACTATTAAATAATTCTATACAGGAGCATAAGTTTATTTCACTAATTCTGGTAATATTGTACCTTCCTAATTGTTACACATAACATGAGGCTCTTTATTAATAACTTTCATGGCGATGGAAATGACTGGGTGTTTCCTCTGCAGCATTGGTCTATATTTTCTTTCTTTTTCTTTTTAATTTGGAAACAATAATCGGAATATTTGTCCACAATGAATATACGTATCACCGTACGGATGGTCTTTTTTTGTTTTTGTTCTAGCTGCACGGTTGCCGTGCGAATAGTTTTCAAAAGTGGCCACTGCGCAGAGTTGCCAGATACGCGTTTTTTTTTTCTCGCCCAGTTGGGCTCCTTCGAAATTTGGTTTGCGTGGAAAAAAATGTTAGATTACGTGTTGGGATTTTTTGGGGCTGGTTTCTGATTTGTGTTGCCGTAAAATGGACTGCATCAAATTTCTATTAAATTCTCCGCTTTCAATTTCAAATTGGCGCTAGTGACGATAATATCTAAAAAAAATCTTAATGAATCCATTATGCTGGATGTACATGTATCTCCACAGATGTATCTCATCATACTTAAATTTGTTTTGAAATTCCGGAAACGGAAGAACGAAGCGCGCTTCTAATTCCAAATTTCAATTAAGCTAGCATATCAATATCATATCTATGCTGGTAACTGTAGCCTGCAGGGCGGTGGCTCTATTATCACTTTATCAGTGTTATGATATTGTTAAATTTATGGTATTTGGTTCTTATTTACTCTTCAGATTTGTTTTAACTGCTTTTTAAAGGTACACGTGCGGGAAATGAAAAAAGTATCTGGCAACATTGCCACGGCGGCCGCGTGAATAGACACATTTTCACTTTCTGTCAAAATCTCACATGATCAACGAAGGATGTAAATTTAACAGAATGCCAAGTAATTTCTGCCATCAATAATTTTAGCCCAAAAAAAATTATACAAAAACAACTATAATCTCTCTCTCTCTCTCTCTCTCTCTCTCTCTCCAAAAGTACACTTACATCACGCGACGAAGCAAGACGGATTGGGACCATATATCGCTACCAGTTGATGATAAAGTGCATAGCTCATATCGTTGCTTGCGATTTTACCTACAAGTCATACATGTACTATTTAATCATACAAGGACACTCTTCTCGCGCGACCTACTTAAAGACCAACGCTGATAGATGAAGCAACAAAAAAAAAAATCGATAGCGATGTTTGGCCCATGTGGGCAGTTGTCTTTGTATGCCTAGACTGTTAAACTTATTACTTTATATTCGAGGAATGCCAGACAATTTCCACACGCTAACGCTCGACATATCCTACTGCGCCTGCTGTTAACCCGATTTTCAGTCAACCAATAACAACGAAGCAGTATTCTGTGCAGCTCGTTGAACTTGCCTAGTTAACCAGGGTTCAGACAGAATTCTGAATGATAAATTCAAAGGCTTTTCCCAAACTTGTGGCCTGACATGTGCTTCAAACGGATAAAATCATAAACCATGCCCATCAACCATTCCTCTCCTCTCTCCACCCCCCCCCCCCCCGCCCCCCCCCCCCCCCGGCGTGGCCTAGTAATGTATGTATTTAATCTGGTGCTGTTTGAATGTGTTTATCACGTAGCTTACCCCTGACAACTGTGGGATGGGCATCTTCACTTCGGTAGCGACGACTCTGGGTCAGAATCATTTTACGTACTGCGGATATTGTCGTCCTTATCATTGCTCTCATTTCTCACAAGAAGTTTGAAGTCGCCCAGCTACTCAATGTCATTAAATTAGACCGGTCTGCTGTTGTATCTCCACTGACCTATCTAGATCAGTTACAGTGGGTTGAAAAAAACGAGCTGCAGTACGGTGTGTTTATGGGCCCGTCTTGCTCATCACACCATCTATTTGGTCATACTTCAAATGAACACAGCAGAAAGTATAAAATGTACTTAATTTTAACTGATCATAGGAGTAACTATATTGCGGTATTATAAATACAAATAGGCAAGACATATTTAATCAAATTTCGTTTAAAGAAAATCTTTTCAGACGGCCGCCGTTTACCTTGTCCGGACAAACTTATTAGTGCGGCCAATGTGCGTATAATTTACGTACTTAATATTATGCTCGAACTACTTGGCTACATAAATTGGATAAATAGTTAGTTTACCTTTTGTTTTGTTTTGTTTGTTGTTTGTTTTTTTTAAATTGTTTTTTCTTCTTTTTCTTTCTGCAGTGTCATGTGCATATTCAATGCTGCTCGTCCACAATTCTTTCTTAATTCGAGATAGTAAAACCAATAACAATACAGATAGATATAGAGTGGAAATGAAACTGGTTCTGTTGCATCATTCGTCGACATATTTTGGAGTCGCCCTTACTGTCTTAACCTGACATCGTGCGGATAATCTTTTGTACAGTAGGCACGTGGTGGCTATATGAGTAGTCCATCAAAGAGATGGTACACAAAGACCGTATGAATAGACACTTACTTTACTTGTTAGATATGTGAAAGGAAAAAAAAAGGAACATATTTTAGAGTGTTACTGTTTATGCAGAACTCAACCGAATTTCCTCTGACTTTTCCCACCTTGTTTAAGTTATTTGGACAGTTATGTTTCAAGTTCATATTTGTCCAACTAGATGAGAAGTTCTGAGGAAAATTGAATTTATAAAGCACAGCCAGTGAATGTGAACTTTAATTTTAAAGTACTAGCAAGAAGCAAAACCAAAACGTTTAGTAAAATCAACAAATAATTTATTTGCCAAGATGACAAAGTCATAGTTCAAAAAACACAGCATCGTCAATTAAAATCCCCAATAATCATTATTGTTCTATCATTAGGCCAAAATTTATGAATGTTCCTAATGTCTTGAATGATGTGACCGAGAATATCTTTCAACAAGTCCTCAATAATCCGAAAGAGAACTTTTAATTCAAAAATTCAACGCACACTTTGTAATTGCAATGAATACTATTTTTTAGTAAATCCTCTCAAATTATATCTCAACACAACTATAAATGATTCCAAAGACTGATCATAACAGGAATGACTAATAGCTTGCCTTATCTTCTTTATATACAGAATGTGACCTGACCCAATAGTATTTTCTAGAAGACCAATAATTTCTAATAGAAAATTCAAATTGTAAACAAACGTAAGACTGAACCTAAATGTTAATGAAGATTTTGATTAATACTTATAATCATGACAAATATCATGTAGACAAAACTTTACAATAGTCAGGTAACCAAACATTATACCCTCATTCACTGATAAAGGTCAAGCACACAATATAAATTAAATCTACATAGAACGTCCCCAATTAACAAAAATTAAATATACTGCTATGTAAATTTAATTTGCTATGTTTGTTTTTTAGTTTATTTATTTTATTTCATCACATGCCATTGTAACATAACATTGCAAAATTGAGTACATTTCTGCTTGACACAAACTGACTTTTTATATTTCTGCTTGACCCAAACTGACTTTTCTATTAAAACAAAATATTAATTGCAAATACCTTTTGTAAAAATCATTTAATTCTTAAAAGTTTTTTTCCATTAGGCAATGTGTTATTTTTAGAAAATACTAGGGGCCCCGAGTGACTGAGTGGGCTAAAGCGCTTTCCGTTACGGATCACTGCTGTCTCACCTCTGTCTGCGTGGGTTCGAGTCTAAGATTCGGCTAATGTAGTTATGTGAGAAAGCTTGCCAGTAGCTTCTCATGGGTCGGTGGTTCTTTCCGGGGGTTTTCCTGGTTTCTTCCTCCACCAATAACACTGGCCGCCATGTATAGCCTATCGTGTGCTGAAAAATGGCGTTAAACCTAAATAAAAAAAAAAAAAAAAAAAAAAAAAAAAAAAAAAAAAATTGTAATCTGCGTTTAAGTAGAGAATTGACTAATCTTGCTGCTGAAAGGATTCTTTCATTCATGGTTTAACATCGAGCACTTTCAAGTTGTATTATGTTGTGTCCATGAGGGTTGAATTTTATTTCTTCAAAGTACTGAATTCATGCGATTACTTTCTCTGGAAATACAAAAGTGCTCTGATAAAAATCCAGACATCAACTGAAATTTATAATGAATTCAAACCTGAAAACGTATTACTTTGAATCAACAAAAGACCTGACACATCAACACCCTATGAGCTAGAACAGACACATCATCGCCTTCAGTTTTTGATTTCTTCACGAGTTTTATTCAGGACTTTAAATTACTTAGGACTTGTGTCGGTGATTCTATGATTATTTTGGGATTTAAGTCGCAATACCGTAAGTTCTTTTTTCTCATTTTCACTTTATATTCGAGGCAAATAAATTAATTAAATTTTTTTTACAACGTTTGTTGTTGTTCACTATTTCTTGTTACTTATTTTGAGACTCGTAACAATTTATAGAACCTCCCCTCATAAGGAAAAGAAAGAGTTATACATAGTAGCCAAATACTAAACTAATTAAAGTTAAATGTACATAGGAAAATGTCTTAGGAATAACACAATATGTACAAAATAAAACAATATTGGCCTTATATACACAAGAGAGTGCAACTGCAAGCACTTCATCTCTTTCTTTGGGCTGCCTAATGTCAATATTGTAACAGCATCACGCTCTACAGCAACAATATCTGATTATTATTTTTTTCATTTTGTTTTAAAAATATAGTGGATTGTATTTCTCAATACAATAATTGGAGGAGCTGAAATAATACACAATTTAAAGTGTTTTAAAGGCGATATCAAAGCTCAACATTCCTTCACGAGTGTGGAGTAATTTAGTACTTTATTTGGCAATTGTTTACTTTTTTAAACATAACATACTGCGTGATTCACGCCTTTTAACAAAAACAAAAAACTAATACTCTACCAGCCCCTACATCACTTACATCAGCAGTCGTTTTTGACAGCTGAAAGAACTGGTGCACATTTAGGTATGGCCTTTAATATGTCACAAATTCCTGACACTTGTCAAACCAATGCAACGTATAATTTGTACTCAACAAATTTGCCTTAGACCGGATGTTATCATATTCAATACGAGCTTGAATGTTGACGTCTAATTTTTCATCACAATTGGCATCACATATCGATGATGTCTATCTGGAGTTGTGAATGTTGAAATTTCTTTTTCTCTTTCATGAGTGAAATTTTCCTGAATCCTTTCAAGAGTTTTTGCATTTCCAATTTGAGATACCATTATCAATTCTGGCATTAACATATGAATCCATTCTCGTGACGACACAGTTGTCTATTCTAGTCAGTACATGTACAAAATGTTCTATCCCGTTTATGAACAAGAATACATGGTGGAATCCAGTTAACTTTTATTCGTCCTATTATATTATTCCCCCCAAACTATTTAACTAATTTTGTTCAAACATTCATATATCCACATGCCTTCATCTCTTAAATTATTCGCCAAGACTTCATTTGAATCGAATTCTTGAGCCAAAACCTCTGCACTTTGCTTCTGGTAGACATGTATGCCTATTTAGTCCATGGGAATGGTTTGTATTCCAGGTGAGCACTGCGAAGCTCTTGTATGGCAGGCATGAGGGTGGCAGATTTTGTCTAAAACCAGTCATTGTTCTTTGACTGCTTCTTACCAAAGATCCATGTGACTGTGCTGTACATAGCCTCTCTGATGTGATCCCATCTCTGTTTGGCACAGCAGGTTCTGAATCAAACGTCTTGTAGCGGGCATAAGTGAATTCCCTTTAAAGTTTAAAAGAGATACTCACGTGACTGAAACACACTAGTGATTTATTTTTCCTTATTGTGATCTTGACCTTGAAAGCAAATGCCATAACTGTGATAATGCTGTCAAGTAAAGATACATGGATAGATGCCATGTATTTAATGAAAATACATGATAGATGCAAACAACGTTCCCTCTAAAGCATCCCCGCGCAGCTGAATTGTCAATTTTTGCTCAATCCAACGTTAAATTTTACTCGTCTCCGTAATGCTTGCGCAGTGCATCTACCATTCGCTTAGAGGGAACGTTGGATGCAAATTATTTTTTAGACGATACATAGATGCCTTTTATTTATAGACAATGCATACATAGATGCAATTCATTTACAGACGATACATATATGCCATTTTTTTATAGACAGATGCTATATATTTATAGCCGATACATGATAGATACCTTTTTTATAGACATACATATATAGATGCCATTTATTTATAGACTGTATATATGCCATTAATTTATAGAAGATACGTGGATAGATGCTATTACTATGTAGGGGATCCTTGTATAGATGTAATTTATTTATAGCCGATTTATAGATATATGCCATTACATTATAGGAGATACATGGATAGATGCCATTCAATTATAGCCGATTTATAGAGTATGCCATTCAATTATAGCCGATTTATAGAGTATGCCATTCAATTATAGCCGATGTATAGATATATGCCATTACTGTATAGGAGATACATGGATAGATGCCATTAAATTATAGCCGATTTATAGAGTATGCCATTCAATTATAGCCGATTTATAGAGTATGCCATTCAATTATAGCCGATGTATAGATATATGCCATTACTGTATAGGAGATACATGGATAGATGCCATTAAATTATAGCCGATTTATAGATAGATGCCATTACATTATAGGAGATACATGGATAGATGCCATTCAATTATAGCCGATTTATAGATATATGCCATTACATTATAGGAGATACATGGATAGATGCCATTCAATTATAGCCGATTTATAGATATATGCCATTACATTATAGGAGATACATGGATAGATGCCATTCAATTATAGCCGATTTATAGATATATGCCATTACATTATAGGAGATACATGGATAGATGCCATTCAATTATAGCCGATTTATAGATATATGCCAATACTATATAGGAGATACATGGATAGATGCCATTCAATTATAGCCGATTTATAGATAGATGCCATTACATTATAGGAGATACATGGATAGATGCCATTCAATTATAGCCGATTTATAGATATATGCCATTACATTATAGGAGATACATGGATAGATGCCATTCAATTATAGCCGATTTATAGATATATGCCAATACTATATAGGAGATACATGGATAGATGCCATTCAATTATAGTCGATTTATAGATAGATGCCATTACATTATAGGAGATACGTGGATAGATGCCATTCAATTATAGCCGATTTATAGATATATGCCAATACATTTATAGGAGATACATGGATAGATGCCATTCAATTATAGCCGATTTATAGATAGATGCCATTACATTATAGGAGATACATGGATAGATGCCATTCAATTATAGCCGATTTATAGATATATGCCATTACATTATAGGAGATACATGGATAGATGCCATTCAATTATAGCCGATTTATAGATATATGCCAATACTATATAGGAGATACATGGATAGATGCCATTAAATTATAGCCGATTTATAGAGTATGCCATTAAATTATAGCCGATTTATAGAGTATGCCATTCAATTATAGCCGATGTATAGATATATGCCAATACTATATAGGTGATATGTGGATAGATCCCATTCATTTATAGTTTCTATTGGTATGTGACTTGCTTTTAGTTTGTAACAAACACACTGTCTGGCCAGGATATTTAAGTGTTTACAATTTAACCGAAATATTTTCAGTGGTTGAAAATGTGTATCTCCGGTGAAGGATACAAGTCAGAATTATAATTTATTTCACTGTGGCCTTAAACCGTGAGGAAGTGGACGTCGCAAAATCCGACATACAGTCTATACATACTATACAATGGCTAACGTTTCAGCAAATAATTATATCCTGAACAAGCACAAACGTCGGAGAAAAAGATTTCCTCGTACATTGATTATGACATTGATGCAAGTACTGTGACACGGAGCCTAGGTGTGATGATGCTTGAACAAAGTTTTAATTTAATGTTTTATAAATGTCTTCATTGGTTCTGACGTTAAACCCTAAACAATGATACAAGTCTTATTTACATTTTCCTTTGCCGTTTGATTGGTCTTGTGACCAAGAACCGTCTGCGTTTGACGACATGCTATCTGATCATGCTTTACACTTAGGGGCGATTTTAACAAATAAATATAATATTGTTATTTTGCTGGACAAGCAAACGTTAACTGTACGAATAACAGACGCATGACACCATAAAAGGACTCGGAAGTTTAATGCAATCTGAATTTATATTATAAACACCGCCTGCTCCACATAAATATGAGACAGAGCTTCATTTATCTTGATTTGAAATATTACACCAGGGTCTTGTAAATATACCGGTGAGTTATCTAAATACTTCTTCATAGTTAAGTCCATACTCTTATGAGGTATGTGTCTTAACACAATAACCTCTGGATGTTTTTGTTGTTTTCGCGTGAAATGCGAATAGGAAACACATTGGGGGTGGGGTGGGGTGGGGGGCTATTTCTGAACACACCTAATACATCGACTACCAAACAATTTTCCATTGTCATAATGCCTAGTTGTGTTAGGAACATTGTTTTCCATTGGTTATTTTGCTTGAGCATGTGTAAAAGGGGAAAAGTTGGAGTTCCATTTTTTTACTTGACGGACCCATCATTTTTGTATGGAGACAACTCTTTATTCCAAATGCCCACCTTGTCCTACTTTTTGCACAGGTTCTTTGGTATGTGTGTAGTTCAGACCGGTCTGCCTTATATCTGAGAGAAAAAATCTAAAATCTGGATACAAAATCGGATTCCGACCACGGGAGATTTTTAAGTGAGATTTACTGGTATGTATGAAGAGCTAAATATGTCTACCGTGCATCATACATTACCTTAATGCTCCCTAGCTTGGAAAAAGTCTACTACCTCCTGCCCCGAAAGTGGAGCGCGAGGAGTTAACGTGTTAAGTCGATCACGGCCCAAATAAAGCCTAATGATCCATCACTAAGTACTGCCCCAATCCGCATCGATTGTTTTGGGTAGGGGTGGGGACGTATTATCACGGAATTTTATAAAACCTTTTATTTATTAAATACATGTACTCTGGTTTCATTGTTGTATTCAACGATATCCGAGGATGATTATTATATATATATATATATATATATATATATATATATATATATATATATATATATATATATATATATATATATATATATATATATATATGTGTGTGTGTGTGTGTGTGTGTGTGTGTGTATGTATGTATGTATATATATATATATATATATATATATATATATATATATATATATATATATATATATATATATATATATATATATATATATATATATATATATATATATATATTGTACAATATTTCGAAATAGTGAGTAGTGAGTTCGGTACGTCCTGTGCCGTTCGTGCGAAGTGCTTTCGATGGGTGGAACCATGCTCTTGCAGTGCACAGACGATATCTGAGTGTAAATATCTCAGTGTAGACTTACTATTTACTATTATCGGCATTTTAACACACAATCAAGTTTTTTTTTGTATATAAATAGTAATTACAACAACTTAATTGTTTTTACTAACCCACTCCTGATGTTCACAATTCAGCTCGATTTAATTACTTTCAATTTGCCGAAGCAAGGCTTACTATTTACTATTATTTGCAATACCTATTAATTTTTTAAAATATTAATTTAATAACGAACTTTCAATTTGCCGAAGCAAGGCTTACTATTTACTATTATTTGCAATACCTATTAATTTTTTAAAATATTAATTTAATAACGAACTTTAATATTCTGAATACACTATAAAATCTTAGGAAGGAGTAACTCTCTATTTCGCATTTCTTTTTATCACGCAACTAAGAACACCAGTAATAATATGCACCAAATGCACTCACCATACAAACTCAAGCACTTAAATACTTAGCAATACTAAGTAATCTATTTTAGGCTTAGAAAAGAACGTACAACTATAATGTATTAGCTCTGGACAGTGCCGTCTTTACATCTAAAGGGTAGCAACTACAGCACAACGCACATCACTGAACAACTCGAGACAAAACGACTTTAGCATAGATAATTTAAAACGAGTAACCACTACAAAAAGCAAAATGGAAAGGAACCCCTCCCTTGGACTTAACATTCCTAAGTCTTAGCATTATTCTAAGTTCAAGCGAGGGTGTTTATAAATCATGTCCATTTCCAGGTCAAGCCCAGGGAAAAAGTATAACTACCAAAGCTCTATTGAGATAACAGAAAACTCTATTATTTGACAGAAGAAAAAAATCAGATATGTCCTGCCTAAAAGAATTTGTTCTTGTGACACATAACATCCAAAGGGTGGACAGGAAGACGCTCAGCACATACAAGTTTTGAAAAACCAGGGTGTCAATTCTAAGTAGTAACCAGCTATGAATATATTGAGGTGGGGGGGGGGGGGACAAGATGTATACTGTAAGGACTGGCACATCTTAAGCTTCAGCTGTAGAGGTATGTGAGCTTTTAATTCTTGTGTATAAGTTATAACTATGATACTATCACGTTTATATTTGTATATGTTCTATGCAGATTCGGTCTACGTGGCATAATTTTCTATTTTCGTTTCTGACTTAGCAAGATATTTATATGGGCAAAACAAAGTTGCATTTTTAAGAAACGTTTAGTACTGTAGTATTCTAATCGGACACGGTTCAGTTACCTTCTAAAGGTGTGTATTGTTTTGTAATTATTGTGCCAGTAATTTAATCTGTATAGCTTACCGTATGTAACGTCATTACGTTTTATCATATATGCCCGTGTCATGCATATTACACGCCGTTAGATATATTTTCAGCTGATCCGAGTGACCGGAGTGACATCTGACCGGAGTGATCAGCTTTGGAGCTGAACGGAGTGATAATATTTATTTGAGTGATCAGAGTAGATGTGGTATTAGTTGCAGAGCTAGCCATAGAAATCGACCATAGCAGCTATAAAGCTGAATAGTGTTGCTGGTCGAGTAGTGGTGTTCGGGGTGCTCTGGGAGAGGTAGTACCTCTGGTGGGTGGCATGTCGTGCTCCTTCGGGAGTAGCTTGTCCATCTCTGGTCCTCACCAGGCGCTCAGCCCTCATCTGTGGCTCCAAGCAGCTGTAGCATGCACAGCGGCCACGCCACGGGCAACGGCTTCGACTGGCCGGCTAAACCAGGTGGAGGGTAGCCGACGGGCCTCAAACCCTCGGTGACTTAGGAGCTTGCCTATCCTTGCATGTAAAGCCAGATTCGGCAGAATGGGCGGAAAAGATCAACTGAGTGATCCAACGGCCACAAAGGCGAATCTGCAAACGCTTTGTGGAGAGCGTAAGGGTATGACAAGGCACGGAAGACGTCATAGCCATCCAATGCAGCCGAAGTAGTCCCCAGCCGTGACGAATCTTCGTACCACTGAGTTCTAACTACCAAGACCGAGAGAGTGAGGCTGTCTCTGTGCAAAGGCTGTTTCACTTTAATCTCCTTCACGCACAGGTTGTGTTGTGCACCTATCATTCATCCTCATGATCACACTCATCGTTCTTTACCTAAACCTACCAAAGTCCTACGGCGATGGGCGACTGGCGACGCAACAGGTGGAGATGACCAATGGGAGTTGCAGTCAGAGACCTGCACGTAGGCGGCCCTTGGACAAGTGGTCATTTTGCTCTGTACCCAAGGCAGCAGAACAGTTCGGCAGCATCCAGGGGTGACTGAGCAGACCTTTTTAGGACGGCGCTGCTCACCCTGAATAGGGAGAGGCCTAGAAAAGGTGGCCTTAAAAAAGCTTGTCTTGTAAAAAGAAATCTGGTCAGCATACCGTGGCTGGCAAGATCAGCCATATCTGCGGTCGAAATAATCGAAGAAAAAAATTTATTATTGGAGCATGGAACATCTGTACTCTCATGGACAAAGAAAACGTAGCAAGACCCCACAGGAGAACAGCTCTAGTTTCTAAGGAGCTATCACGCTACAATATTGACATTGCAGCCTTGAGTGAAACCAGGTTCGCAGAAGAGGGTTCTAAGCTAGCCAGCGGCTACACATTATTCTGGAAAGGAAAAGCCCAAAATGAGGACAGGATCCATGGAGTCGGCCTGGCTATCAAATCAAGTCTTCTGAAGCAGCTTCCGGAAATGCCGGTTGGTATCAACGAGAGGCTAATGAAATTGTGAATACCTATAAGCCACAAACGGCGTACAACAATCATCAGTGCATCCGCCCCTACCCTATCGAGTCAAGCAGAAACCATTGAGCAGTTCTATACGGACCTCAGCTCTGTACTTAGCTCAGTTCCATCTGACGACAAGATCATACTACTGGGGGACTTCAATGCCCGTGTTGGGTGCGATTATGGTCGATGAAAAGGCTTGCTTGGCAAGCACGGTGTCGGCAGAATGAATAGCAACGGCTTGCTCCTACTCAGCAAATGCACAGAATTTAACCTCCTAATCACAAACTCAATGTTCAGAATGGCGAACAAACACAAGATCACCTGGATGCACCCCAGATCTCGCCAATGGCACTTAATTGACTATGTAATGGTACGCCAGCGTGATGCCAAGGATGTCCAAATCACCAAGGCCATGCGAGGAGCAGAATGCTGGACAGACCACAGACTTGTCAGAACTACCCTACAGCTGCACATTGTCCCTCACCACCTAAGACGTCCTAAGCTTGTGCGCACAGCCCTCAACATTGTCAAACTGCAGCAGCCTTCCACCCAGCTCATTTCCAGAAGAGACTAGATGACAAGCTGTCGACAAACGGACCGTTATGTGGAAACGCCTCTGAAAAATGGAACGAGCTCAGGGACATAATAAGAAAAACAGCTATGGCAACCATGGGTTCAAAGAAGCGAATCCATCAAGACTGGTTCGACGAGAACAACGCTGCCATTGAAGATCTGCTTGCCAGAAAAAAACAAAGCTTTTATGGACTGGCAGAATGACATAAACTCCATCCCCAAAAAGATCGCTTCGAATCCTATCAAGCTGAGGCTCAGAGAGAAATCCGCAAGATGCATGACCACTGGTGGGAAAAGAAAGCTGATGAAGTGCAAAGCTATGCCGACACCAACAACTACAAAGAGTTCTACAACGCCATTAAGTCAATCTTCAGCCACGCAAAGTCCATCTCTACGCCCTTGCTCGCTGCAGATGGCAGAACATTAATAAAAGACAAGAATGGCATTAAGGAAAGATGGAAAGAGCACTTTAATCAGCTCCTAAATCTGTCCTCATCGGTCAGCCAATCTGTTCTTGACCAAATACCCCAACAGCCAACGCTCAACCAACTGGATATTCCGCCAAAGATGGAGGAATTGAGAAGGGCCATTAAGCAAACAAACAGTGGCAAGGCACCTGGAAAGGATGGTATCCCAGCGGAGGTGTACAAGACTCCCAGTAAGCAGTCTCTGGAGGCATTCTACGACGTGCTAATCAGCATCTGGACGGAAGAAGATGTCAGACGACCTCCGTGATGCATCAATTGTGACCCTCTATAAAAACAAAGGCACACGTATGGACTGCGGTAACTACAGAGACATCTCCCTGCTTTCCATTGCTGGCAAAATACTTGCTTGCATCTTGCTCAACAGGCTTATTGCAGCAGTGTCAGAAAATAACAACCCCGAGTCTCATTGTGGTTTTCGCCCAGACCGCAACACCGTTGACATAATCTTCGCAGTGAGACAAGTCCAAGAGAAGTGCCTTGAGCAGAACATGAATCTATATGCTGTCTTCGTGGATCTGACAAAGGCTTTCGATACGGTCAACAGAGACGCACTGTGGGTAGTACTCAAGAAACTTGGTTGTCCTCAGAAGTTTACCAACCTCATCCGGCTCCTCCACGTTGACATGAATGGAGAGATTCTCTCAGACGGTGAACCCTCCGAGAAATTCCACATATATAATGGTGTCAAACAGGGTTGTGTACTCGCTCCGGTACTCTTCAACCTCTTCTTCACACAGGTACTGTTCCATGCCATCCAGGACATTGACACTGGCATCTACGTTAGGTATCGTCTGGATGGATCAGTGTTTGATCTCCGTCGCCTAGCTGCAAAAACCAAGACACTTGAAAGACTCATCATTGATGCACTCTTTGCAGATGACTGCGCCCTCATGGCCCATGAAGAGACTCACCTACAAGCAATCGTGGACAGATTCTCTGAAGCCTCCAACCTATTTGGACTCACAATTAGTCTAGGAAAGACAGAAGTCATCTTCCAGCCCGCCCCACTGTCCACTCGCAACCCTGTATCACCATTGGCGACACGCAGCTGAAGAATGTGGATAGTTTCAAATACCTTGGCAGCACAATATCTAGTGATTGCTCTCTGGACAAAGAGATCACTGCGAGGACCCAAAAAGCCAGTCAAGCACTAGGACGACTCTGAACCAAGGTCTTGCAGCACAAGGACATATGCCTGTCAACAAAGCTGAAGGTGTACAATGCAGTTGTCCTCACGTCTCTATTATATGGCTGTGAAACGTGGACACTCTGCAGAAGGCACATCAGTCAGTTAGAACAATTCCACCAGCGCTCCCTGAGATCCATCATGTGGATCAAGTGGCAGGACCGAATCAACCAACCTGGAAGTCCTTGATAGAGCCAACACAACAAGCATCGAAGCCAAAATAATCCAGGCCCAGCTTCGATGGACTGGCCATGTCATCCGCATGGATCAAAGCAGAATCCCAAAGCAGTTGTTCTATGGCGAGCTAGCCCTGGGAAACCGAAACCAAGGCCGCCCTCACAAGAGGTACAAAGAAAACCTCAAGACAAACATCAAATGGGCAGACCTTCAACCACGCCAGCTTGAGCTCGCTGCCTCAGACAGAAAGCATTGGCGAGCCCTGACCAGAAAAGCCTGCTCCACCTTTGAGTTTGACCGCCGTCAGCGTCTTGCTGCAACTCGTGAGGGACGCCACATAAATGTATCCCAGATACCAACAACCACCGGTGTCCTATGCCCCACCTACAACCGCATGTGTGTATCGGAATTCAGACTCCGGAGTCACATGCGCGTCCACCGTTGAATGAAAGGGCACAACTTGTCTTCCTCGACTCGAGAGACTACCAAGAGAGAGAGAGAAAGAGAGAGTGTTGCTGGTCGAGTAGCAGGTGATCGGGCGTTTCTGACCGAGATAGGTGGGCGCTGATTACTTGATTGACAAACCTGGAATACTGACGGCTTGATTGGCCAGTGTGACTGGTAGCCATGTATGCTGGTAATAGAGTGTATAACTCCAGCAATCTTTTAGCCGTAGGCTAATTTTTGGGGTTCTTCAAACTCAGTGTGTTTTAGGGAGTGTAGAGATAATTTGTAAATCTGTTCATTTTTGTTTATATAATTTCACTTTTTCAGTAATTACGTTTTACTATCAGTAAAATACATTATTTACTGTTTGAGTAAAACTTATATTTGTTTTCGTAGTGAAATCACTGTGAATCATTCACCCCTTGTCATTTTACTATGCAAGGTCATTTTATTTTGTATTTTCATTAGGTCCGTGCGTTTTATGTTAATTGATCCAATATTAGAATCATAATACACGCACATATTAATCATAATTAATTTCTCATTCAATTCATTTGTTATTAAATATTGCATTTGCATCACCATCAATTGTGTGAATCCGAAATCCCACCCGATTGTCTTGTTACAATGAATTGCTTTTGAACTATTATTTCTTTGCTAAGAAACGAAAATACTTTGCATGCCGTTTTCCTGTATAGTAAATAATTTGTGTGTTGTATCCCTTTTATGATAATTTGCGTGTTTTATCCCTTTTATTATAATTTGCGTGTTTTATCCCTGTATGAATATAATTTTCTTGTTGTATCTCTGTATAATAATAAATTTGTAACAAACGCTTTTGCAAATTTTGTGTAGTTCTTCTAGTCAAATAATGAAAAACGAAATGTTCATTAAAGTGTCTTTAAGAAAAAAAAAGTAGAAGTAACAGCGACCCTGTATCGCAAAAGAGCCATGCTTTATAAAAGTTACACAAAATGGCCTTTATCAGAGAGGTTTTGTGGTCATAAAGTAAAATATCGTTGATCAAAATTCAATCAATTGTTCACATTAAAAAACTCCAACTAAACCTCGGTTGAAGTCCTCGGATGAAGTTTTTTTTTTAATGGTCAAAATGGATTTTTTTTAACACACGTGTAAAGAACGCCACAACACAACTTTATGCATCATCGTTAACCAAGATTCCGATAGTTTAACCTATCTACACCATGGCGGATCGATTTAGATATTTAAATGTTATGGTCTGTGCATTGCGTAGTTTGCAGCCATGAGCCAGAGCATCCAATCAAAATCAAGATGTTCAAATATGAACACTATTCCTACATGATCGAAAGAAACGGAATACACAACTTGAATGGACTCGAAAATAAGCGATTTTTCACTCTCGTACGTAGTTAAACTTGCAAAGTCTCTTTTTAAAGTATATATATCCTGCATCATTTTCTGGCTTTATACTGTTACACTGCTGTTACATATTATTGTTGCAAAGATAAGCAACTCACGAAATAATAATAATAATAATAATAATAATAATAATAATAATAATAATAATAATAATGAGGACTTTATATAGCGCCTAATCTTTCGAAAGCTCTAAGCGCTTTACACCATCTATAATGATATGAATACACTACAGGAAAACAAAACAAATGACCAAAACAATGAAATTGGAAAACATAAAAACATGCTGAAAACATATAAGATACAAAACATTATTAGGTCTCTAAGTTTGTCCCTGCAGTAGAAACATGTGAGTTTTAAGAGCACTCTTAAACAAACCACTGTGTCTTTGTGTTTAATTTCAATGGGCAATTCGTTCCACGTCGCCGGGCCCTGATATGCAAAAGAACGTTGTCCATACATGGGTGAGGCTGGATAGGTATGTTGGACTGGAGTCTGTCAGTGAAACATAGCACAGAGAACAAATTTTGTGTTTGATTCTGTATCGAATTGAGTTACAATAGTCCAGTCTTGAAAGTACTAATGAACACACAAGTGTTTTTGTGGCATCAACTGAAAGATATTTACGAATGGAAATGATGCGTCTCAATTCAAGATATGCAGCCCTGCAGATGTTCATGACATGTTGGTTCAATGTCAGAGTACTGTCTAGAGTAATGCCTAGGTTTCGTACTGACTGAGAATTTAATGTTGGTGTTGCTGATATTTATTGTCTGAGGTAAAGGATGTGAATGAGAAAGTCTTTGTGTTGTGATCAGAATAGCCTCAGTTTTATCATCATTCATCTGCAGCTTGTTACATGTCATCCATGATTTCACATCAGAAATGCACCTCTCTACTCCATGGATGGTAGCATCAACTTCAGTTGGGCGGTTAGACTTGTATATTTGGATGTCATCAGCGTACAATTGGTGCGAAACTGGTTGATGATCTATAACACATGAAAGCGGCTGAGTGTATAGAATGAAGAGAACAGGTCCAGGAACAGATAACTGTGTGTAACAGAATTGTTACCGAGAGGATGGTGGATTAAATGAACAACACAAACACAATATGTGAAAGAAAATATAAATTTATGAAATAAATTATTAAAGAAAAATAATGATGTATCAACACAATAACTCATGCGTGCAACCCACAATTACACTCACAACCATTCACAATACATGAATAAATGAAATATTAATACAAAATAAAACACAGATACAAAGGAATCTCTTGGACTATACACAGATCCAAGGAACCTTTACAAAAGTTATATTAAATTACGATAATAAACACAAACATCAAACTATACTATCGCACGTATGGATTGCGACAACTAGCACGAACATATACATGTATTTAATCAAGTTGCTAACTTTTATTGAGATTCATGCAATCCCTTGAAATACTATTGTGATCTGAAGTAACTATGTAAATACAACAATGTATTCAATTGTACTACAATTGCAACACACACATGTGTCTCGACCCTGTATAACCGTACGATTCACCAACAGTTGAATCGCCGCCCAGTTTCCCCGAATACCTAGGGTTGACACAATACTTTTATCGGTCACGTGCCCTTCACGGATCCACCACAGTTATACGTACAGACAGCATACAACATCTACTAGAACTAACGTTCCTCAATACCCTAGATGCCACCCCGGATGTTTACAACTCTAGACCGCTCCGACACTAGGACTTCTAAATTTCCGGATATTTACACGTCACGACAGATGTAGACGGACAGACAATCCGACAAACAGAGATGCTCCGCTACAATATCAGCTACAATTTCAGCTACGATATCAGAGATGTTGTCAGAGATGTTATCAGAGATGTTCCGCAACAAATCATCTACAATTTCAGCTACGATCTCAAAAACGTTATCAGAGATGTTATCAGAGATGTTCCGCAACAAATCATCTACAATTTCAGTTACGATCTCAAAGACGTTATCAACGATGTTATCAGAGATGTTCCTACAATATCAGCTACGATATCAGAGACGTTATCAGAGATGTTATCAGAGATGTTCCCAGAGATGTTCCGCAACAAATCAGCTACGATAAAGAAAACCAGACTAATAATAGTTGTCTCAAAATATAATCTAAACCTTAGATTACGCTATTGCATTTAAAGTCTAATAGTGTCTAGTAATTCCAAATATTCCACGTTTAAAATCTGCATTGTAATAAAGGCATCATTATATGAAATGATAAACTGAATAAGATTCACAATAAAACGAAATATAAATTTAACACTCACCCCTTTGGCTGGAGATTGAATGACGAGCTATCTTTCCTGTGATAAGATACTTTTGGTCCCGTAATATTTATCAGTAATATTCTGCATTATATACCCTCAAATAGGTGAGCAGAATTCACGGCAACATTACCGTGCACCCCGTGATTCTAATGTTCCTGACTTCATGTAATTTGAAATCAGGCACATGCAAATCGTTACACGCCGCTTACCTTGGAGAAAATCACTTATTCACCCCAGGTAACGCATGTACGACGAAACAAAAAAAATGGTGAAATTAGTTTGTAATTCAATTAAAAAATAAATTAAATTTTCGCCTAATTCTGTGACACTGTGGAACACCACAACATACGTCAACTGGGCTGGAATGTATTCCATTTGCAGATATAATGTGTGTCATGTTGACTAAGTAGGACTTGAAGCACTGTAAGACAATATTTTTAATGCCCAATACATGCCGTAGACGGTGAAGTAATGTATCATGGTCTATTGTGTCAAATGCTGCAGATAAATCCAGGAGAGTGAGGACTGTAATCTTTCCACTGTCCAAAGCAGAGATAATGTCATTAAATAATTTGGACTAAAATTTGGAGGAAAACAAATAGATATTACAGGGACAAAGTACTGAAACATCCGATCCATCCGCCAAGGTATAGATACGTTAACATATCCGAATATTGGCTAACGTAAATGTATTTTATTACAGAAGTAATGAATTTTAAAGCATGTAACATTAAACAAAATAAGTAAAAGTAAAATATATACAGCCCAACTTGGCTTTGATATTTAAATATAAACAACGATAACCATGATGACTTAAAACTAATATTCTGACGAATCATTTGTGTCAATATGATTCTAAAAATTCTAACTACAACGTCGAAAATGCGATAGCTCGGTAACTGTTAGCAGATAAATTAATTTTAGAGCACGGTTTGTACCAAACGACGGAAACAATTCCTGTACAAATCTGGGAAAATTACAGGTTGTTATGGTAGAGTTCAGCAAGTCATTGTGAGTAAAACTTGTAAAATAGTATACCATTTTATCAGCAAACATTTGTGGAGTGACAAATATCTTGCAGAGAATTACTCAGAACAAAGGATTACAAAGTTGAAGACTTACACATTTTCAAGTGCGAGGAGTCGCACGATTTCTAAGAAAACGTTTCAATGAACACCCAAGCCGCCTCAAATATCAGTTGTTCATTTATCGAATGTATTCGATTCCAATATGTGAGGATTAAGGTTTAGAGGACACATGCCTAAATAGGTTTATGATGAGATAAATTCCAAATAATATGAGCTATGACTAGAGTAGGTGTAAGCTTCTTGACAAGCAAGTTCGATGTACAACGATGTAACATTGCGTTTGGGAGTACCTTATTGACAAGCAAGTTCGATGTACAACGATGGAACATTGCGTTTGGGAGTACCTTATTGACAAGCAAGTGCGATGTATAACGATGTAACATTGCGTTTGGGAGTACCTTATTGACAAGCAAGTGCGATGTATAACGATGTAACATTGCGTTTGGGAGTACCTTATTGACAAGCAAGTGCGATGTACAACGATGTAACATTGCGTTTGGGAGTACCTTATTGACAAGCAAGTTCGATGTACAACGATGTAACATTGCGTTTGGGAGTACCTTATTGACAAGCAAGTTCGATGTACAGCGATGGAACATTGCGTTTGGGAGTACCTTATTGACAAGCAAGTGCGATGTATAACGATGTAACATTGCGTTTGGGAGTACCTTATTGACAAGCAAGTGCGATGTATAACGATGTAACATTGCGTTTGGGAGTACCTTATTGACAAGCAAGTTCGATGTATAACGATGTAACATTGCGTTTGGGAGTACCTTATTGACAAGCAAGTTCGATGTACAACGATGTAACATTGCGTTTGGGAGTACCTTATTGACAAGCAAGTTCGATGTACAACGATGGAACATTGCGTTTGGGAGTACCTTATTGACAAGCAAGTGCGATGTATAACGATGTAACATTGCGTTTGGGAGTACCTTATTGACAAGCAAGTGCGATGTATAACGATGTAACATTGCGTTTGGGAGTACCTTATTGACAAGCAAGTGCGATGTACAACGATGTAACATTGCGTTTGGGAGTACCTTATTGACAAGCAAGTTCGATGTACAACGATGTAACATTGCGTTTGGGAGTACCTTATTGACAAGCAAGTTCGATGTACAGCGATGGAACATTGCGTTTGGGAGTACCTTATTGACAAGCAAGTGCGATGTATAACGATGTAACATTGCGTTTGGGAGTACCTTATTGACAAGCAAGTGCGATGTATAACGATGTAACATTGCGTTTGGGAGTACCTTATTGACAAGCAAGTTCGATGTATAACGATGTAACATTGCGTTTGGGAGTACCTTATTGACAAGCAAGTTCGATGTACAACGATGTAACATTGCGTTTGGGAGTACCTTATTGACAAGCAAGTTCGATGTACAGCGATGGAACATTGCGTTTGGGAGTACCTTATTGACAAGCAAGTGCGATGTATAACGATGTAACATTGCGTTTGGGAGTACCTTATTGACAAGCAAGTGCGATGTATAACGATGTAACATTGCGTTTGGGAGTACCTTATTGACAAGCAAGTTCGATGTACAATGATCTAACATTGCGTTTGGGAGTACCTTATTGACAAGCAAGTTCGATGTACAACGATGGAACATTGCGTTTGGGAGTACCTTATTGACAAGCAAGTGCGATGTATAACGATGTAACATTGCGTTTGGGAGTACCTTATTGACAAGCAAGTGCGATGTATAACGATGTAACATTGCGTTTGGGAGTACCTTATTGACAGTGCGATGTATAACGATGTAACATTGCGTTTGGGAGTACCTTATTGACAAGCAAGTGCGATGTATAACGATGTAACATTGCGTTTGGGAGTACCTTTTCGACAAGCAAGTGCGATGTATAACGATGGAACATTGCGTTTGGGAGTGCAAGCAAGTGCGATGAATAACTCTGGAACTATGTATTTGGAAACATCTTATTGGCATGCACGTACGATGAATAAAGCTGGATGTCACCCGAGCGTTCCAAGTATCAGATGAATCAAGGTCTACGTTGTGCAAGTGTTAAAACCAGCCATAGAAATGGTAGCAGCTGTAAAGCTGTAATTCATAAAATCCATTGTATCTTTAGGGACTGTAAAGATAAGTTACATATCTGTCCTTCTTCATTAGTAAAATTCTAGTTTGCTGTCTGAGAAAACTATATCCATCTGTTCCGAAATACCTGATATGGCCTGGTTAGACGGGATGGACATTATATTCATTTAGTTTGAGCCAAAGAGTTGGGTGAGTTGTATGCTTTTTAATTAACTCTTTTTTTAAAAAACCAATATACAGTATCGTAAAACACGTTAAATGCTGTATTATACGTCTGAGTTATTTTATCTTACTTGTAATTTAATTCGTTAAGAGTATATTACTTATGTAATTTGGTAGCGAGAGATGATAGAGTCGGGTTATTAACAGGGATATGGACACATGTACATACTCCTGCTGATAATTTTATCTGGTCGCTATTATATCTAATGTTGGAGACGTACTATGTATGTATTAAGAGTTTTAGCATATCATATTTCTATTTTAATGGCACGCCATTCCTACGTCACAATGGTACATGAGGAATATTTCGGCGTGTTACATTAAGCCATTTGTAACCATCGTATATTTTTACATTTAAAGCAGACTATTTGGAAACAGTTGTTTCTTTTCCATATTCAGATCACTAGGTGTGGATAACCAGATAAGTGAATGAATATGGAGATATCTGGTACACCATTACGACGTTAGACCGCCAGGAAAGTGCCCACTTGTAAGTGCATGCAAGTCTGGAGGGTGGAGTGACCGTACCGGAAAGAGGGCAGAGTCAACATCTGATACGCATATGATGATGTCGTCGTAGTGTTTCATTGTAGTGTTTTGACTACATGAATTTAATACAGTAAGTAGTGTTTGACTACATGAATTTAATACAGTAAGTAGTGTTTGACTACACGAGTTTAGTACAGTAGTGTTTGACTATACGAGTTTAATACAGTAGTGTTTGACTACACTGGTATAGTATAGTAGTGTTTAACTACAATAGTTTAGTACAGTAGTGTTTGACTACATGAGTTTAGAACAGTAGTGTTTGACTACATGAGTTTAGTACAGTAGTGTCTGACTACATGAGTTTAGTACAGTAGTGTCTGACTACATGAGTTTAGTACAGTAGTGTCTGACTACATGAGTTTAGTACAGTAGTGTCTGACTACATGAGTTTAGTACAGTAGTGTCTGACTACATGAGTTTAGTACAGTAGTGTCTGAGTACATGAGTTTAGTACAGTAGCGTCTGACTACATGAGTTTAGTTTGTTTGTTTGATTAGGATTTTTAACGTAGCTTTAACAATTTTTCAGTCATATGTAGCATGATGTCCCAACAAGTCACATTATCTGACTATATGAGTTTAGTACAGTAGTGTCTGACTACATGAGTTTAGTACAGTAGTGTCTGACTACATGAGTTTAGTACAGTAGTGTCTGACTACATGAGTTTAGTACAGTAGCGTCTGACTACATGAGTTTAGTTTGTTTGTTTGATTAGGATTTTTAACGTAGCTTTAACAATTTTTCAGTCATATCGCTACGATGTCTGCTGTGAGGCAGTTTATAGTGATGTCTAGCACTGAGGCATCATGCCGCAGACATGTAGCATGATGTCCCAACAAGTCACATTATCCTGACACCAGGCCGACCAGCCCTAACACTAACCTCTTAATGCTGAGCGTCAAGCGAGGCAGCTGTTAGTACCATTTTTGTAAGTCTTTGGTATGACTCGGCCAGGGATCGAACCCACGACCTCCCGCTTCTGCGGCGAACGCTCTAACCACTGAGTTTAGTACAGTAGTGTATGACTACATGAGTTTGTCTGACTACATGAGTTTGTCTGACTACATGAGTTTAGTACAGTAGTCTTTGAGTCCAATTATTTAATTATTTTATATCCATATTATGTACCTATGTATGTTAATCTCATGTTTCTTGCTCATTAGTGTGAGAGTGTAATACATTTTCATTGTCACTCGCATACGTGTTGGTTATTTTTTGAAACCCAGTCCAGTCTCAAAGGGTGTCAGCTCGATTACGTTACACCATCTTTCCATTGCTTAGTCGCTGTAAATTATTTGCGACTTGTGTTTGTCTTTTGTAAAGTAAGTTGTGTTTTTTTTCCTTCATTACATTTGTAATCTATAAGAACGACATATTTACTCTGTCACCATATAATATGTCGCTATGAAGATTCAATTTATTATGTGTAGTTAACTTTCGTCCATGATTATTAATTGTAAACATAATGTTTACACAGCATCTGAGTTCAAAGCCAGTCTTGTTTTCAGTTAGACGAGGTTTTCTCATTTATAACTCTTTTCATTCTAGGTCACTGACTGCAATTCCTGGGTCACAGATCACCAAACCTGGGTCATTAGAGTGGAAATAATTGTAAACGTTGTAAATAAAAACAGGTGGTGCTTAAACTTAGAAAGAGAATTAGGAATAATACGATCATCACATCCCTCTAGTATATTCAGTTTGACGGTCAAATGTTGAAGGTAAATATATATATACTTTGTGAAAATCCATTGAGCACATCTGGACTATCCTTGCTAAATAAATAAATTCACTTTTTAGTACATACCTACGTCGAAAAAGTCGGAAAGGAAATAATTAACCGCAAAAGGTTGTGGGATGAAAAATTTATTATTAAATCAGTTCAGGATGTGAGATGAAAACAGTTTCTCATTTAATGTAAATTATTTTCATCTGCAGAAAAATCGTCAAGTATCAGTGTATACTCCATATATTTCATTATATGTAGTCTCAGTAATGTTATTTCAAATCAAATTTATTTTTATGTAAATGTTTTCTCCGCGTCCATGCTGAACATGGTAACTATGATCCACATATTTATACCACTCAAATTAATACTGCATTCTATTTCGAAAGATAAGACAGTTACCATAATATATACTTATACGTCTTATCTGACATCATTTTTATGATATATACCACCTCTATAGTCAAATCAAGACGTAGTTACTATGATGTATATCACATGTATACAAGTCAACCCATGATATATAAACCAGATTTAAGTGAGCCAATACGTACGTGGTTACTATGGTTACTATAAAATACACCGTTTGTATGTCAAAACAATGCCTTACTATGATGATCAAGACGTGTACTATGTCGGTACAAGAAAACTTAGGACGGAATTATTATGCCAACCATGATGTACACCAAGTTTATACAAGCCAAATCGAGCTGTGGTCACCATGGTTACTATAACATGCATTTCAAGCCAAAGAAAAAACAGCAGAAAAAAAAAGAGCTTTATAATTAGTTAAGCTGAACGTAAAACTATGTTACTGAGAAAACACAAAGGACTAGTTTGTATTGAATAATAGGTTTAAAGGAAATGTATTGATGTTCACAAATGTGTTTAAATTGAATGAATTAATATTTATAACTGTTTCTCGCTAATTTATTATTTAATTTGGTCGATATATGATACTGAATTAAAATTTAATTTTAAAGATTCAAAAGCAATCACACGGATTAAAAAGTAAAGAATGGAATGAAAAACATGGTCTTATTATTCAAATATTACTATAGAAGATGTATGAAATTATATGGTTTAATATACAAAAAGTCTTTATATGCACAAATAAAATCAATATACTATTTAAAAACGCCAAATTTAAAGAAGTTTCAGATACATTTCGATATTTAAAAATTGTATATTACATACTGCATAATGTCTAAATATAAATGTAATGCCAATCAATGTTTTGTCCCTTTCATAATTTACTTCATTTTATACATAACTGCAGTTTCTTTCGACACCCTGTTTCGTCCAAATTTTGTTATGCTTCACTTTTTATGTGGATTCCCACACAGTGTAATTTTTCAATATCTTTTTATACAACACAAAACATAACGAAACGAGAAAACAAAATAATTGGTATGGTATTAAACAGGTGTTGTACAGAATGACTTGAAAGACTATTTATTTTCAAATAGAATTATGCATGAAAAGGAGAGGACCGTATCGTAATATGTTAGTGAGCAATTCAAAGACGGACCTTTTAAAGTATGTCAGTGATTTACTGCAAATTAGTTTCTGTACTTTCTGTCAAGTAGCTAATTGATCTCAATAAATGTACCAATCTACTCCAATTTAAATATCTACCTAGCAATAAATACATTAATGTACCCATTCGCACATAAAATAATGACAAGGCGAAGTACCTCTTTCATCCGTATCCGCTATGCCTATGCACACTGAATTACCTCTTTCACCCATATCCGCTTTGCTCATGCACACTGGAAACCAGGAGAAACTTTGAAACCACCCATGCCTGGAAACATTTATCTTGTATAAACCAGTTGTGTTTTTTTTTTTTACTTTGTCATTTATTTCGTCTTTGTGTCTTTTATCTTTAAATTTTCTCGTTTCATTCATAATTCATACTGTCAAATGTACAGATCATTAGATGAAAGATCATTAATTAGTTCATACGATTCGATGGCTGACCAGTGTTTGTGAATGAGACGATATATTTAAGGACTTGTGAATCAGACGATGTTTTTGATGACTATCTTGGTAGAACATGAGGACGGAAGGTATTCCTTCCAGTTTCGATTCTTTCGTAGTTTACTAGATCATCTCTCTCTCTCTCTCTCTCTCTCTCTCTCTCTCTCTCTCTCTCTCTCTCTCTCTCTCTCTCTCTCTCTCTCTCTCTCTCTCTCTCTCTCTCTCTCTTAGTTTTTGGCTTTAAATAATCACTGGCAAAAGAAGCATATAAAACCCATTTTCTTCCTTAATGTCAGTTGCACAAATGATAGTCATTACCTACCCGTATGTGTTGTATTATATCCACGAATTAGTCCCGACATTCACGAATTTGTTGTTCTTCCTCAATGTTAGTTGCACAAATGATAGTCATTACCTACCCGTATATTTTGTAATTATATCCACGAATTCGTCATTACTTACTGGTATGTTATGTTGTTGTAATGTTTAACGCCATTTTTCAGCACACGAAAGGCTATATATGGCGGCCAGTATTAGTGGTGGAGGAAGAATCCGGGTAAACCCCCGGAAAGAACCACCGACCCACGAGAAGCTACTTGCAAGCTTTCTCACATACCCACATTGGATAAATATGAGACTCGAACTTACTCAGAGGCGAGATGGCAATGATCCGTAACGGAAAGCGCTTTCGACCACTTTTTGGGTTATTATACCCACGAATTTGTCATTAACTACCCATGTTTTGTAATTATAGCCACGAATTTGTCATTAGTCATGAAATACCCGTATGTTTTGTAATTATATTCACAAACTTGTGGTTACCTATCCGTGTGTCTTCTAATTACGTCTACTAGTTGCTTAAAGAACGTTTACGTGCATTAAAAACTCGGCCATATAACTTTGATTATAACAAAACGTCCTGTATGTGAGCCTGTACGTCTTCTAGCTCTATTATTTGAGAGTGCAATCTGCCTAGCATCACGTGACTTCAGAAGCATGCTTTTTAATGACGTTGCTTGGATTTTTGGTCATTTGCCCGATTCGAACCCGTTTGGGCCTTGCCGCCTTTTCTAAAAGATTACTCCAATTTTGTAGAACTTTACGAGTTGTCTAACTGATGGCCTGCTATGTTTCAAAGCTTCATGAAATGGAAGTATACGTCAACGGAGAAGATTTACATTTCTCAATTGATAGACGTTTCAACAATTGGTTTAACTGACAACAAACTATTTATTAAAAAAATTCTTAGACAATAAATATTTGTTTTTTTGTTTTCAACTTAACGCTAAAACGTATAGTTTTCTACTTGAAATATAGTTTTTATTTATGTGCTACGGTGATACAAAATAAACATTGAAGAGAACTTCCACGATAATATACCGAAAGTTAAAATAAAACTGAAAGTACTACACACGTAACTCGTTACTAGAAATCACCACGCTGTTTTATTGTATAAAAACTGAATAGAATATGCATACTAAATATGTCTTGAATAAACACAAATACAATTGTATTCAATATACAGAAATACTAGAAAAACGTGTATAGAATATACAGAAATACTAGAAAAACGTGTATAGAATATACATAAATACTCGATCCACTTGTATAGAATATACAGAAATACTAGAAAAACGTGTATAGAATATACAGAAATACTAGAAAAACGTGTATAGAATATACAGAAATACTAGAAAAACGTGTATAGAATATACAGAAATACTAGAAAAACGTGTATAGAATATACAGAAATACTAGAAAAACGTGTATAGAATATACAGAAATACTAGAAAAACGTGTATAGAATATACATAAATACTCGATCCACTTGTATAGAATATACAGAAATACTAGATAAACGTGTATAGAATATACATAAATACTCGATCCACTTGTATAGAATATACAGAAATACTAGATAAACGTGTATAGAATATACATAAATACTCGATCCACTTGTATAGAATATACAGAAATACTAGAAAAACGTGTATAGAATATACAGAAATACTAGATAAACGTGTATAGAATATACATAAATACTCGATCCACTTGTATAGAATATACAGAAATACTAGAAAAACGTGTATAGAATATACAGAAATACTAGATAAACGTGTATAGCATATACATAAATACTCGATCCACTTGTATAGAATATACAGAAATACTAGAAAAACGTGTATAGAATATACATAAATACTCGATCCACTTGTATAGAATATACAGAAATACTAGATAAACGTGTATAGAATATACATAAATACTCGATCCACTTGTATAGAATATACAGAAATACTAGAAAAACGTGTATAGAATATACAGAAATACTAGATAAACGTGTATAGAATATACATAAATACTCGATCCACTTGTATAGAATATACAGAAATACTAGAAAAACGTGTATAGAATATACAGAAATACTAGATAAACGTGTATAGCATATACATAAATACTCGATCCACTTGTATAGAATATACAGAAATACTAGAAAAACGTGTATAGAATATACAGAAATACTAGAAAAACGTGTATAGAATATACATAAATACTAGAAAAACGTGTATAGAATATACATAAATACTCGATCCACTTGTATAGAATATACAGAAATACTAGAAAAACGTGTATAGAATATACAGAAATACTAGATAAACGTGTATAGCATATACATAAATACTCGATCCACTTGTATAGAATATGCAGAAATACTAGAAAAACGTGTATAGAATATACAGAAATACTAGAAAAACGTGTATAGAATATACAGAAATACTAGAAAAACGTGTATAGAATATACAGAAATACTAGATAAACGTGTATAGAATATACAGAAATACTAGATAAACGTGTATAGCATATACATAAATACTCGATCCACTTGTATAGAATATACAGAAATACTAGAAAAACGTGTATAGAATCTACAGAAATACTAGAAAAACGTGTATAGAATATACAGAAATACTAGAAAAACGTGTATAGAATATACAGAAATAATAGAAAAACGTGTATAGAATATACAGAAATACTAGAAAAACGTGTATAGAATATACAGAAATACTAGAAAAACGTGTATAGAATATACAGAAATACTAGAAAAATGTGTATAGAATATACAGAAATACTAGAAAAACGTGTATAGAATATACAGAAATACTAGATAAACGTGTATAGCATATACATAAATACTCGATCCACTTGTATAGAATATACAGAAATACTAGAAAAACGTGTATAGAATATACAGAAATACTAGAAAAACGTGTATAGAATATACAGAAATACTAGAAAAACGTGTATAGCATATACATAAATACTCGATCCACTTGTATAGAATATACAGAAATACTAGAAAAACGTGTATAGAATATACAGAAATACTAGAAAAACGTGTATAGAATATACAGAAATACTAGAAAAACGTGTATAGAATATACAGAAATACTAGAAAAACGTGTATAGAATATACAGAAATACTAGAAAAACGTGTATAGAATATACAGAAATACTAGAAAAATGTGTATAGAATATACAGAAATACTAGAAAAACGTGTATAGAATATACATAAATACTCGATCCACTTGTATAGAATATACAGAAATACTAGATAAACGTGTATAGAATATACAGAAATACTAGATAAACGTGTATAGCATATACATAAATACTCGATCCACTTGTATAGAATATACAGAAATACTAGAAAAACGTGTATAGAATATACAGAAATACTAGAAAAACGTGTATAGAATATACAGAAATACTAGAAAAACGTGTACAGAATATACAGAAATACTAGAAAAACGTGTATAGAATATACAGAAATACTAGAAAAACGTGTATAGAATATACAGAAATACTAGAAAAACGTGTATAGAATATACAGAAATACTAGAAAAATGTGTATAGAATATACAGAAATACTAGAAAAACGTGTATAGAATATACAGAAATACTAGATAAACGTGTATAGCATATACATAAATACTCGATCCACTTGTATAGAATATACAGAAATACTAGAAAAACGTGTATAGAATATACAGAAATACTAGAAAAACGTGTATAGAATATACAGAAATACTAGAAAAACGTGTATAGAATATACAGAAATACTAGAAAAACGTGTATAGAATATACAGAAATACTAGAAAAACGTGTATAGAATATACAGAAATACTAGAAAAACGTGTATAGAATATACAGAAATACTAGAAAAACGTGTATAGAATATACAGAAATACTAGAAAAACGTGTATAGAATATACAGAAATACTAGAAAAACGTGTATAGAATATACAGAAATACTAGAAAAACGTGTATAGAATATACAGAAATACTAGAAAAATGTGTATAGAATATACAGAAATACTAGAAAAACGTGTATAGAATATACAGAAATACTAGAAAAACGTGTATAGAATATACAGAAATACTAGAAAAACGTGTATAGAATATACATAAATACTCGATCCACTTGTATAGAATATACAGAAATACTAGATAAACGTGTATAGAATATACAGAAATACTAGATAAACGTGTATAGCATATACATAAATACTCGATCCACTTGTATAGAATATACAGAAATACTAGAAAAACGTGTATAGAATATACAGAAATACTAGAAAAACGTGTATAGAATATACAGAAATACTAGATAAACGTGTATAGAATATACAGAAATACTAGATAAACGTGTATAGCATATACATAAATACTCGATCCACTTGTATAGAATATACAGAAATACTAGAAAAACGTGTATAGAATATACAGAAATACTAGAAAAACGTGTATAGAATATACAGAAATAATAGATAAACGTGTATAGAATATACAGAAATACTAGATAAACGTGTATAGAATATACAGAAATACTAGATAAACTTGTGCTCAATGCGAATTTTCCTTCAGTAGAGAATTGATTAACAGTGTAACGTTTGGGAAAGAAACCTGCTTGTGGTACCTTAATACATGGATTCTGCTCTTTGGACCGATACCAACAACTCTTTATTTTGTAGCTACCATCAACCAACACTCTGAGTAACTCTGTATGGTGTCAGAGTTGTATGGTATGTAATACCATTCAACTATGTATATAACATTAGCTCTGTACTCACAGTCAATACAACTACCTCTGTACACACAGTCGATACAATTAGCTCTGTACACACAGTCAATACAACTACCTCTGTACACACAGTCGATACAATTAGCTCTGTGTGTTGTCGATACAATTAGCTCTGTACACACAGTCAATACAACTACCTCCGTACACACAATCGATACAATTAGCTCTGTACACACAGTCAATACAACTACCTTCGTACACACAGTCGATACAATTAGCTCTGTACACACAGTCGATACAATTAGCTCTGCACACGGTCGATACCATCATCTTTGTACACTGTCGACACCATCTTTGTACACTGTCGATACCAGTAACTCTACGCTGTGGATACCATTAGCCTTGTACACTGTCAATACCATAATCTCTGTACAATGTCGATACCATAAACGTTATACACGCTATCGACGATACCATTCACTATGTACACTCTGTCGATACCATTATCTCTGTACACACTATCAATATCATTAGCTCTGTACACACTATCGTCACAATTACATGTAGCTCTGTACACACTTTCGACACCAGTAAGTATGTACACACTGTCGATACAATAAATACTGAACACTGTCGAAACAACTAACTCTGAACGCTGTCTGTCATTAACTCTGAACCCTGTCGAAATCATTAGCTCTGTACAGTCAATATCATTTGCTCTGTACACACTGTCAATACCATTACCTCTGTACGCTCTGTCCATACCATTAACTCTGTACGCACGATCAATACCATTAGCTCTGGACACCGTCGATACAATTTAAATCTGTACCCTGTCAATACCATTAACTCTGAACGCTGTTGATAACATTAGCTCTGTACAAATTGTCGATATCACGAACTCTGGACATTTTCGTTATAATTACATATGTACACTGTCAATACCATTTACTCTGAACGCTTTCGATAACATTACCTCTGTACACTAGATCGATACCATTAGCTCTGGACACTGTCGATATAATTACAAATGTACACTGCCAATACCATTAACTCTGAACGCTGTCGATAACAGCAGCTCTGTATACTCGATCGATACCATTAGCTCTGGAAACTGTCGATACATTAGCTGTGTGCACACTTCCGAAACTATTAACTCTGAACGCTGTCGATAATATTAACTCTTTACACACTGTCGATACGTTAACTCTATACAATGTTGATACGTTAACTCTATACGCTGTTGATACCATTAGTTTTGTACACTGTTGATACCAATAGCTCGGTACACTGTTGATACCATTAGCTCTGTACACTGTTGATACCATTAGCTCTGTACACTGTTGATACCATCAGCTCTGTACACTGTTGATACCATTAGCTCGGTACACTGTTGATACCAATATCTCTGTACACTGTTGATACCATTAGCTCTGTACACTGTTGATACCATTAGCTCTTTACACTGTTGATACCATTAGCTCGGTACACTGTTGATACCATTAGCTCCGTACACTGTTGATACCAATAGGTCGGTACACTGTTGATACCATTAGCTCTGTACAATGTTGACACCAATAGCTCGGTGCACTGTTGATACCATTAGCTCTGTATGTACAATGTTGATACCAATAGCTCGGTGCACTGTTGATACCATTAGCTCTGTACAATGTTGATACCAATAGCTCGGTGCACTGTTGATACCAATAGGTCGGTACACTGTCGATATTGTTAACTCTGTACATTGTTGATACCATCATCCTTATTTCACGTCAGTATTAAATTCAATCGTATGAACATGTAGGAAAAGTAATGGGAAAAGCAATAGAAGGATAAGATATGGATATCTTTGTGCAACTGTTTCCCGATGTAAACATCCACGTCAAGTGTAAAATAATAATTTCGTAAATAGAACACGTCGTTACTTTGGAAACACCATGAGATAGAAATAGATTTCATGATGTTACATAACTCGATTCTTTTCTACTGTATATAATACCATAATGGGACGCTCTACATATATTATTAACTTCTGAGAAAGTGATGAGTGTAAAGTGAAGCTGTTTACATTTGCCACATGCACAATGGAGAGAATATTGGTGTATCTCTATGTTACTTTCATGTACTGTGGCTGAAATTTCATTGGATATTGTAAAGGATCTACATACCTAACTGAAACGACTGCTCCTTTGTGCTTAAAAAGTCGGCCTGAATTAGTCTAAAGTACACTATCTTAAGCATTTAATAAAAATAGGGAAAGTGAATTTTGCCAGAGTAGACAATAGCAGCTTATGATAGCGCAATGAATGGAGTACCAAATATATGAAATGTAAAGAAAAAGTTATCAGCTCTTTTTTAAAACTATTTACCTAAAAAGTCCAAAAAGTGAAAATGACCAAGCGGAGCTAGCAGTTTTATGATAGATGCACATTTAAATTAAGGCCCAGCTGTATACTCTATAACCCATATTACACCATCAATCATACACCAACATAATGGGAAGTAAATGTTTTTTGAATTATACATAAGTTATACACTATCCTTTTTAAATAGCCAATGAGGAAATCTAGGGAAATTATTCTTCTTTAAAGTTCTCCTTATGCAAAATAATGAAACTGGTGAACGCCACCTAAGCCATACATATGTGTGATTTGGAATTTTAGCGTAGTTTTAATAATAGTTAAGTCATATCGCTATGATGTCTGCAGTGTGACTGTTTATAGTGAAGTCTAGCACTGGGGCATTGTGCCACAGACACATGTAGCATGATGTTCCACCCACTCATATTATTTTTACACCAGGCCGACCAGTCCTAAAACTAACCTCTGAATGCTGAGCGCCAAGCGAGGCGGTTATTAGTATCTTTTCTGTAAGTCTTTGTATCATTTGGCCGGGGATCTAACCCACGACTCCCCGCATCCGAGGCGAACGCTCTAACTACTAGGCTACCGGAGAGGTCTCTAAGCAAAACGTGACTTGAGTGATAAAGTGGAGAACAACTATGTTTGGAAAAACCTACTTGTACACAGGTATTTATTCTCTTACTTATGTGTGGCTTATAGCCATATCTGCTACTTGTCTTGAAGAATGTATTATTGAGTTCCAGTCCAATGACTCTTAAAAAGGCTGCATTGCAATATGGCAGTTTTCAATGTATAACGCGTAGCTAATTATCCTGAAAATTTATTGAGATGAACTGCGAAACATTGAAACTTTAAATTTTCTCCTAGCATTTATAATTTAAAAGTGTTTCTTTCCATGGATTCCTCTACTGAGCTATACAATGTCTTCTCGCCCACGATTTTATCTATGTTTCTTGAGAGTAGTATCGTGGTTTCATCGTTCTTTGCAATCTATATTTTTTTCTTCTTTCCGTCATTGACAAAACTACTACTACTTCTTTGGCTTCAAAGTGACTTTGTACAGGTCACTGGATAAATGTGCAATTACTGTGTAATTTTGTCTAGACACATTTGATACGCTAATGGAGTTTGCACATTAAATTGCACATGTCAAACACATTTATGGTACCGTCATTGTTCACAATGTACATTTTGTCTATTGCATGCGGCCAACACTAAGTTTATTTTGAACTAATGTATATATGTTGTACAAAAGATTAAAATCAGATGCCAAGTCTTTATTATCTGTACCTAGAACGTTTCACCTACTAATTTTCATAGTCTACTGATCTTGTACCACTTGAAATGTTGCCACAAATACGTAAATGTAGATGTGAAAAACATTTGTAACAAAATATCGTTTATACACAATTATACCTTCATAAAAAAAAATCGTTGACGTCCTGTATTTAAAAGGATACGTGTTAAACATGTATGTGGTCCAAGGAGGAAGGTTGTATCCTTTAACGTAAAAGGCAAGCTGTTTTTGTTTGTCCTTTGGTCGAATTTGAAGAAAACAAATCAGGAGAAAAGTATAGATGGACCACTTTAAGACTAATTCCGGGGTGGATGAGGGTGACACACATTTAGTGGATGTAGGTCAAAACATGTTACGAGGTGAAATAAGGGTAAGGGGGTGGGCGTGCTCTTATATAGGGGCCCCTTTGTGAATAATGGTGATAATTCTTTCATCGTTAGGATTTGTTAATACAATTTCTTTAAAGTGGCATTAAAGATGAGGTGTTCTTTTATACACGTACATCATATTGTGCTCTCTAATTAGTATAACTCCAGAGTCTCAAAATCAGTAATAAATAACGCAAGACAGTGATGCTAAACCTTTATGCAATCAGCATGGTGCGTTACTTTTGCGATAGAAATAAACTGTAGGTATGTAATGAAACCAGCTTTTTAAGATTTAATTTCGCACAATCGATACTATCACATAGTCAATTACTTTTCGCACACTTTTATTGTGTTTTTTTTTTCGAAAGATAATAATTTACTCTACTATATTACAGCTTTCAATTTTATACGTATATTTTCAGTGTGTTCAAGTGTGTTTAGAGAGAGAGAGACAGAGAGACAGAACACTTTCTATGTTATCTTATTAGAGTCTAAATGTAGCAAAATGATGTTAGGAATTATACAACACTTAATTTTAGCTATATGTTCATCGTGTAATACCGCAGTGGACACAGTATTAGTTCATAATACCGCGTGGGGGATATTATTTCTCATCTTTAATACCGTGTTAGAGGTAGTATTACTCACAGTGTAATACCGTTTTTGAGGTAGTATTCCTCGTCGTGTAACACCGTGCTGAAATTAGCATTACTCATATGTAATACCGTGCTAGAGGTAGTATTACTCACAGTGTAATACCGTTTTTGAAGTAGTATTCCTCGTCGTGTAACACCGTGCTGAAGTTAGCATTACTCATATTGTAATACCGTGCTGGAGGTAGTATTACTCAGTGTAATACCGTGCTGGAGGTAGTATTACTCAGTGTAATACCGTGCTGGAGGTAGTATTGTTCATTGTGAAACACAGTGAAAAGGATAATAGTATTCATCGTGTAACATTGTGTGCACATCTTAAAGTGTGAGGCCAAAATGCTATAATGTTTACTACTAGTACTTTATATATATATATATATATATATATATATATATATATATATATATATATATATATATACAGCGTTTTTAATAGTAATTCTGCAACACTATGTTTCGTAGTATTAGCCAACTATAACACCGTGTTTGATAGTATAAGTCAATTATAACATCGTGTTTGATTGTAATTTTGTAACACTGTGTTTGATAGTATTATTCATCTGTAACACCTTTTTTGATAATATAAGCCATCTTTAACACCAGTTTGATAATTTTAGTCATCTGTAACATCAGTTTGATAGTATTAGTCATCTGTAACACCGTGTAGGGATAATAGTCTTAGTCATTTTTACGACCGTTTGGGTGACGACAAAGTAATCTGTAACACCGTCAGTGCCGGATTATCCTAGTAGCAAAAGTAGCATATGCTACGGGTTCCGCACTTTCCAGGCTTTAGCGGTAAATGCTTTTAAGCTGTCAATTACCTACATGTAAAAAATGCTATTACTGAAACGTCTGACATATTTGTCGTATTATCCGGCTGTATAGCAAATGAAAAAATACAATTACTTCACTAATTTAAAATTTATGTTTGATTTTTTTTTTAAATATTTAAGGCCCTTTTATAACATGCGCTACGAGGCTTGTTATGACCTTTATAAATGCTATCCCTACTTATTTCAAAGGCAAAAGGCTAGAGAATTTATATTCATTGCCACATGGAACACAACTATATTCGACGTAAACGTTTGAGAAAATCATGTCAAAACATATTGTTCCCGGTGGCAAAAACAAATACAAGATTGTGTTTTTTAGAAACATGTGTGTGTGTGCGTTTGTATGTGCGTGCGTGCGTGCGTGCGTGTGTGTGTGTATGTATGTGTGTGTGTGTGTGTGTGTGAATAAAAAAGACACAAGTGTGCTAGCACCCTAATGCCTTAATTACCATTCAAACTAGCTGTGGTAAGAAATATGTAGGAACTAAACATTCAATGATCTGTTTGTGGCCAGTTCACATATTGATACATTATTGTTTACAGACCGTATTTATAGTCATTCATATATTGACACAATATTGCTTACAGATCTATATGTGGCCATTTCATATATTGTCATATTATTCCTACAGACCTATCTATGGCTAGACAACACTATTAACTTGCACATTGCAGACATCGTAGCGATATGACTGAACAATTGTTAAAGCTACGGTAAAAACCTTAATCCTATCACATCACATCTTAGTCCAACGTTTAATGATCTCGTGTAAGTGTTCAGTGTGAAGAGTTCTTAGTGTGACAGAGTTCTTAGCTTATATTTTAATATACCTGATATGTTTTCCGATTAGCACAAATCCTAGTAGTGGCCAAAGTCGAATGTCAGTAAAGAGAATATGATCAATGGAGCAACGTTTACTTTGTATTCATTATGTAACATCATGTTTTACAGCTAGTGTTAACCCTTCTTTGAGTATTTAATGAAAGCTTTTCATTCCGTCTCGTCTTTTCCATCGACCTATCCACAAACTGATCATTTGATATCAATCGAAATTGTTAAGGATGAAAATTACCAAACAAAATGTCTCCATTTACCATCACCAACTGTGTGTCTACTAAGGACAAAAACGGAGGCATATGTTTTTTTTTTTTATCACTACAATGTGTAATTTTACACATCAGAGTTCTCCATTTCTCCATACAAATTGGACCCATACCTTAAAATGGATTCAGACCAATATTTTTTACTGTCTTAAACTAAGTGGCAGAAAAATAAGAAAACCAAGTTTTAAACGTTTAACCAAACAATGTATTTTTCTAAAATATATATTGTAAATTTGAAAATAAATTACAGTAGTGTTATTTAAATCCCAAAATAGTCCTAAAACGTCTATCACAAGTCCACATGTTTGAAGTTACAATTTAATTTCAGTGGTATTTCAAATTAATTCCAAATTGAATGTGTTGATTTGACTGTAGTCTCAAATGTGTTGATGTGCCTGTAGTCTAGAGTGTGCCTAATGTGCTAATTGCTTGGAATGTAGCTATGTTTTAAGAGGTTGTTGAGTTATCATAATTATTTATGAACCGAAATGCTCTTTACTGAGTTCACTATAATTCAAACTTAATGTTTTAGTCTAAGACTGTTATTAAGCACTATGCAATTTCAGTGAATAATAATTTGAATAAATAAATCCACCCAAATTAAAAACTGAACAGAACAGTAAGACTGGCTGAGTTTCAGATGTTAAGTTAAAAATGAATACTTCTTAAGTACAGAAGTTTATTCACGCTTTCCACTTGTTCTAGATCCCTGTTACCATTTTCTGAAAATATTCTCTCGATTTGACGTAAATTTATTTTCTGGAATTTTCTATTTTCAGAATCATAACTGTATATTTACCTCAAAAATTAAGAAAATATGTTTACAATTAATAGTGATCTAAATATTTAATCTCTAATCATAGATATATTTGCTATGTATTATGTTGTTTACAAAATAAATGTCATTAATTGGGCTAAGATCAATTGATTAATATACATATTCATAACATATTGAAAACAGCCAACAAATAATCCAAATTAAGTGGAGACACAATAAATTCCAGACTAGAATATTTCAATAGAAAACTTTGCCAATCTGATCTAAGCTTGTTATTATCCTGGAAATATTCCTTGTCAGTACAGATGGCCTTAGTCAAACACCGAAAAGTATGCCGTATCATGGTGCATGTATTCATAGTCTGCACGGACGTATGCCATATACATTATACCAGTTGTGTATGTACTCTGTACTAATGTGGTGCACATATTCATATCCTGTACCGAAGAATGTCGTTATGTTATATCTACTAAAGCATACTGCATATAATATAACAATGGTGGACATATTCATATTCTGTTAGTAAGTATACCGTGTCAAATATATCAATTGTGTATGTATTAATATTATTTATCGAAGTATGCCGTGTCAAATATATCAATTGTGTATGTATTCATATTATGTATCGAAGTATACCGTGTCAAATATATCAATTGTGTATGTATTCATATTATGTATCGAAGTATGCCGTGTCAAATATATTAATTGTATATGTATTCATATTACGTTCCTAAGTATGTCGTATTAAATATATTAGTTGTATATGTTTTATATTATGTAATGAAACATGCCTTATGCAATATTTCAATGGCAGATGTATTTATATTCTGTTACAATATGCAATACATCTCTAGTAGACGTATTTATATTCACTACCGAATTATGCCGTATCTAATATATCCATGACATACGTATTCATTTTCTGTACCGAATTATGCCGTATCTAATTCACTACCGAATTATGCCGTATCTAATGTATCAATTACATACATATTTATATTCACTACCGAATTATGCCGTATCTAATGTATCAATGACATACGTATTTATATTCACTACCTAATTATGCTGTATCTAATGTATCAATGACATACATATTTATATTCACTACCGAATTATACCGTATCTAATGTATCAATGACATACATATTTATATTCACTACCGAATTATGACGTATCTAATGTATCAATGGGATATGTATTCATATTCTGTACCGAAGCAATGATATATGTTTTGACATTCTGTATCGAAATTATGTGTCATGCAATATATCAATGGTATAATAGTGAAACGTCTGCATTTCCCGAACGGTGTGCTTCTTGTGGACACTCGACAACAACCTCTGGACTCTCAATTTTCCAAAATTGTGCATCTTTATGGTCTTAAGCTATGTAAAAGAACCTACAAGTTAAACTTAATTTAACAAATAATGTGTTATTTCTATATTTCCCTAAAGTATAACGAATTAAGTATCACACAATCACAATTGTTTCATCACATGTCCAAAAGTATAGAATGGTCCAAAACGAATTATTGCAATCTTGGATGTCTTGAGGCACGAAGAATTTGATTTGATGTTTATATTTACATGGGGTTTCTCCAAAATACTTTTATTGATTTCTAGTTCTTACTATCTGACATCCACTTGGAAGAATCTTGTTATTGTTCAATAATATCAGAGATGATTTCAACACTCAGCAGTTGGAAAGAAGAACAGCTTTTTCGTAAATACCTAGACAATATGTTTCGATTGTTCAGCAATAATCTATTCTCTACAAAACATGATAATAACGCACCATATTAGTTATGTTTTACACTTGTATGACGATCTATTTTAAGACACAAATTCTTTCAAATGCTCATTTATAGCATGTGACTTCTACCAAATGTCATATACTCGATCTGAAAGTCATTCCCAGATACTTCTTTAGTATTTTCCTAATGTAAAATCCCTCAGACAGAGGGCCACTGCATATGCAGACTGTGTCAGGTTTGGTCAATTTCCATAATGACTTTTATATAGAAAGAGATATATTCAAAGTGTGTTGAAATAAAGAAGGAGTACTGTACGGCTTGTAATATTCAGCCATATTTAATGGAATCATCATAAAATAGTTCTCACACGAATATATGCAACCATTATAACCAGATTATTTACATTCAAAACCATCAGCCAAAGCAAATCTGTTGAAGGTTGATCTCCAGTGTCCAAAACATCTGTGGTTTTAATATTTTTATAGTTGTGAGGTTTCATTACTTTTGTGTCACCGCACAGTGCCAGGTGACATGATATTAAGTCTGTAATAGATTCGTCTGAAACAAAATGACGCCGTACACGCACCGCCGCCACCCCCACCAACAAAAAAAAACATACAAGGACAAAAATCGAAAAATGATCATCCAACTTATCATCATCATTTACCTTTTCCTTAACCTTTGCACATTATAATACTAAATGATAGGCAATTATAAATATTGGTAGATCTATTTACATCTGTAATTTGAAATAATGTACTGAAAGCTGTAAATTGACTCAAAACTGCGGAATAATGACATCACATTTCCCACGGAGATTTTTCTATAACGCTTTAGAATGACAAAAAATGAGGGGGAATTCAACAACAGTCATTCGTGAAAAAGAATTAAAAAGTCTGTAAGAAAATATTTTAAGCAAGCTATCATCATAAGTCCTAAATATACATTGTAATCATAGCAGTGTTAGATCTTAAAATTTCATTTGAGGCATCGCTGTCTATTCAAGCACTTTCCCCAGAAAGTCTAATCAATCTGTCAAGATTCTGACCGATACAACGCTTCATTAATTATTGCTGCTCCAGTAGATCTAAAACTAATGCAATTCTAATCAGTCTGTCAAGATTCCGACTGATACAACGCTTCATTAATTATTGTTAGATACGAGTGTCTATTATTTACCTAAACATAATCTACAGATATATATTCCCACTTTGTTAACAACTACTTTGCAATCGTTTCAGTATAAAGAAAAATCGATTTTCTCAAGGACATCATTCAAAGACACCTTGAACAAACAAATGTTAGGAGGAAATAGCATGCTAATTTCAACTTATATCATCTCGACAATTGAAATGAGATTTCCAAATTTGGGAACAAGCTACTGTATTTCAGTTCGAAACGTATTTTTTTCTCTTTCCGAAGAGAGACCGACATAGTCGATTAAAGAATTGTATACAGGTTTAACTTGACCGTGTCCAACTATATGTCCTAAAATGTTGTTGTTATAGAGCTTAACGCCATTTTTCAGCACAAGATAGACTATACATGGCGGCCAGTATTAATGGTGGAGAAAGAACCCGGGAAAAGCCCTGATAGAACCACAGACCCACGAGAAGCTACCGGTAAGCTTTCTAACATACCAACATTGGCCGATTCCGAGATTCGCACCCACGCAGACAGGTGAGATGGCAGTGATCCGTAACGGAGAGCACTTTAGACCATTCGGTCACTCGGGGGCTTCGTCCTAAAATGTAATACAAATGTTCATCAATGAGTCGATCAAATAATTTCAAAATGGTTTCCAAGTGATTCTTCCAGAAGTGGCTGCATATGATGACGTCATCAATGTAAGTGTCCCAGATATCTAGACCAGATGTTAACGTATTCCGTAAACAGCTGCAATGTTGTTGGAGAATCTTGCATAACAAATGATATCACGTTGTATTGGTAAAGTCAATCTGGATTTTGCAAATGCCAAAATTTCCTTTTTCTCTTTAAGTGTGTAGAATGTGCCAGAATCCTTTTAAAAGGGCAAACTTGGTGACATATTTTGCATTTCAAATTTTGTAATTGCAGTCAACGATTCTTGGCATTGGAAATTAATTCTATTTGGTAACACTGTTGATTTTTCTATAAGCAGTACACCTATGGAATAATTTATCTGGTTTTAGAACAAGAATACATGGTGAAGTCTAATTCATTTTACTACTTTTTATGAAATCCTTCTACAACAACGTATTAACATCTACTCTCAAACATTCCTGTTTCCTGTTTGAGAGGATTGTTTTTTAGAACGTGGTTTTACTGGTTTGGAATATACAATTTCTGAATTTCGAAACTTGGTTCAACTAAGATTACTACAGTCAGACTGCATCCCATCGTGTACACTTTGTGGAACAGGTTAAACTGAAGTGACTGCTTGAATAGCATGGCTCTCTCTACCAAAATACGCCTTTAACATGTCTATATGATGAAGTTATTTATGTTTCCTTCTACGAGGAATCTTAATGATATCAGTCAAGTCATTTAATTTTGTTTTCATTTTGTATCAGGACTGTACTATTTAGCCTGAAGAGGATTTGGAGGGATGGGTAAGAGAGCTAAAACTCTATCACTAGGCCGAATTTTCTTTCATACCTTAATTTTAGTCTTGACTGAGTAGGGTTAAGACTAGGTCTTGCGACTTTACAAGCCGTTGATAAATTTGAGGAGAAGACATGCTAACAAACGATACCTTGTGAGTCAAGGAGTACTCATCAGTCGTGCAAGCAGCTTTTCTCAAAGTTTCTGCATTTCGCTCGTCAAAATATGGACACAATTCCTGAACTCCTCTTTTAATACGAATTGTCTGCGATTATCGTAATCTTAATAAACATTTATTGCTGATCTCACCCTGCTTTCCACTGTAAATTCGACGTGGTTTTGTTCAGTTTCTTTTTTTTTTACAAGTCCGAACCGTTTGTTGATGTGCCCAAGGTACCAACTCATCCCTTACATTCCTTACACTCATCATAATCAGCACTTTGTCATGAAAGTTAAATGTAGACTTCAAGAGAGTGGACGTTTTACAATTTCAGCATATTTATCAAAGCGAGAAAAGCAGTTATCTCATTTTCGTTTAACAAGGTGAACTAATACAATATTTATGGTAATATCAAGATCTGAAATTGCATGTAAAGAGCGGAAGTTTGCTGCTTTCAGTTCTAATTATGTCAATTTTAATTAAATTTCTTTTTCTTGTCTCTCTGTATCTGCCTCTTCACTTCTGTCTCTGTGAGAATTTTTTTCTCTTTTGCTCAGTTTTTTCTGTCACTCGTTGTCTGTCTCTTTCTGTTTATGCCTTTTCCCTCTCTGGATTTGCATTTCTCTTTCCGTTTCTTCTTTCTGAATTTGCAATTCCATAATGTCTTTCGGAAACAAAACTTTCATAATTCCAATTCCATCTTGCTTTTAATTGTCTTTGTCTAATCGTGGTCATTGGTTTCACTACATTGGATGACATGGTGAAAGCCTACTGGGTTCACCTCACTAGATGTCAGTGTGAAAGCTTTTGTTGGTTTCACTACATTGGATTACGTTGTAAAAGTTTACTGGTTTCACTACACTGGATGAGAGTGTGAAATCAAACCGGTTTCACTACAATTAAAGACAGTGCGAGAGCTGACTAGTTTCACTACATTGTATAACATTGTGAAAGCTTACTTTTTCACTACAATGGATGACAGTGCGAACCTTTACTTGTTTCCCTACATTGGATGGCGAGTCCCGAATTTCTGTCACGACTCTATGGTCATGAAGTAACATAATGAAGCGAATCAAATTATATTTTTAGTATAAAAATAATAATCTAATGCCCTACGTTATTAAATGAAAATTTAAGAGGAATTTTACTTTATTGTGAATTAAATCCCAAATATTCCGAAATTTTCTACCACAAGTCTGAAAGTTTAGAATATTTCAAATGAATCCTTTGTCTTGAATGCACTGATTTTCTTAAAGTCCTGAATATGTTAACTTACAAACAGACTTGATGTATCAAAAATATATAATTCAGAATGCCTTTGAATGAATCATCTATAACTCTAAATACGTGTTAAATCCAAAAGTCAATGAGCAGATTGTAATTCCAATGTATAATTTAAATATATATTCCAATTATAAAGAAATTTGAAATTTTAAGATACAATTTAAAGATATATTCCAATCGAATTATAATTTAACACAAATAAAAGTAATTGCAGAGACCGGTATTATGACGGGAATATATAATTGCAATCCAGCCCTTTATAAATAGAATGTCACTTGAACTACGAAACAACAAAATGCCCATGGTGTTTGTCATTTTCTGATCAAATTCATATACAAAGAAGGTCAAGTTAGTATTAAAACAGTTCAAGCTTTTGAATTTAAATTTAAGTAAACATCATGGCAAACAAAAATCAGGTTGACAATAACAGTTTCACCGTTTCCAAGGGAGAAACCAAGGTTCTGAACTCAAAATTCATTTACACATGTTGTTTACAGATAATCCTTATCTTAGACCATATTCTACAATCATGAACAAAAGTAGGCTCTGTAATATGTTGTTTACAAATGACCTGTACAATTCATATTCATGTACAAAATATAAACGCTCTCTCTCTCTCTCTCTCTCTCACACACACACACACACACACACACACACACACACACACACACTTTGTTTCATATAATCAAGTTGGGAAGAAAACATTTAAATACACATAAATAAATACATTGATTTAAAAACCAAAAAAAATAAGTTAGCGACTAAAGATTGACTGATATTCTGGTTAAGCTTTATCAAACCCACTAACAATAAATACATTTTTGATGCAAATGTAACAAAATTTAAATTTGTTTACAGACTAAAGTACAAATATGTCCAGTGTTTGAACGGCCCTTTTAGACATTATAAAATTGTTCCTTGCAATGCAAACATAAATTGTATCACTGTTATACAATTTGTAGCTCAAACTAAAGTTCCTGTTTGAAAATATTGTCCACAAAACATGACGTCATTAATCATCATCACAATCACACACAATACACGGACAAAGATCAGATTATCTTAGATACAAGTCATCCTTAATTATCATCACAACTACACAAGTCAAGGATGGGACATTGATTATCTGACTCATGCAACGGCATGGTGAGGAATAATAATAATGATGAATATATACACAAACAAATAAGTGGCCTTTCCTTTATATCTAACCAAATCTAAACGTCTCTCCGATTGGTACAAATCCTGACCATACAACCAATAGACAAACACCTACCAAATATTCACAAAAAGCTACCCACATAAATGCAGAATATATGCTGTTCCGTATTGTCAGTCTATTAAAAGATAAACTGAATACCTGTCAAATAGTGTTCGAATTTATCACGAGTATCTTAGAATTGTCCAGTAAGTGTTTTCGATCACAATCACAATGGCGCGCACAAAACAGACGATGACACTCTGAGTAATGTAATACAAATAGGGAATCATAAATACAAACATGAAACAATAACAAACATGAAACAATAACAAACATGAAACAATAACAAACATGAAACAATAACAAACATGGAACAATAACAAACATGGAACAATAACAAACATGGAACAATAACAAACATGAAACAATAACAAACATGGAACAATAACAAACATGAAACAATAACAAACATGGAACAATAACAAACATGAAACAATAACAAACATGGAACAATAACAAGACTGGAAAAACATTACTAAAAAGAAGAGGAATAACAAAGAAATAACCTGGACAAAAAGAAGTGAGCATACACGATAGACACGAAAAAACTGGCGGCGAGAACGAAACAGATACGTGAGCTAAAAACTTTTTCACGCTGAGCAGATTGGAAATAGAGGGAGAAATTTACATAAAATTAGAATACAGGAAAGGAACGCAGGAGCTGAACATGTCGATGATACCGAGAGCTGAGTTACCAGGAACCACAAAAGTCTTGATCTCCTTGAAAATGATGAATGAAACATACACAAGGAACTTATACTCCATAAATCCAAAAGGATACAACGGATACATCATAAGGTCCAAAAGAACAAAACCAATACTACCCTACGGAGAAATGAATATCGGAGAGCATAAGATCAACGTTAAAGAACAGACACTGATACTTAGGAATATTTTTTTTAAAACCGGGGACCTATATATTACTGATATCCCAATGGAAATACGAACAGAGGCCATATAGAAGATCCCAAACACAACCATCAATAACGGCACACGGATATTGGAAACTGAGAAAACCAAACTCAAAGGAATCAAAAAGGCATTCTACTTATATGGATTTCTAGTATACACATGGTACAGGGGCTGTATATATCATCGGAAATGCAGTGTATGTGGCAACACAGGGCATACAACCTCGCAATGCACGATAAATTAAGAACCACAAAAGGAACAGCAACAACAACAGCAACAAAAAAGACAATGGTTTGAACTGGAAACTCCACAAATGGATCGAGAAGTAAGGAAAGTACAAAAACAAAATGGTTCTCCAAATATTAGAAGATATAAAGAAACTTTCAAAAGAACACAAAAGAAAAGGAACGGTAGAAACAAATCTAGAGCCAGTACAAGCGTTCAAGAACAACAAAAACATAGGCTAAAAGAGAATGAGACAATACAAGAACTAGCAACAGACCAAAAAAACCAAGAGAAGAACAAAACCAAAAATAAAAATGAAGACACAATAATTAGAATACACAGAGAACGATTGGAGAATGAAATAGAAATAGAGGTAAGAGAGAGAGAGAGAGAAAAGTTACAAATGCTGCAAGAAAAACACTGGAAATGGCTAACAGACTGAGACAACACAATAAGTAAAACTAGATCAAAAATCAAGAGAAGAACAAATCCAAAATGGAAATGAAGACCAAACAAATATAACACACAGAGAATTCATGAAGAGAATTAAAGGCTAAAGAGAGAGAAGTTCGAAAGCATCAAAGGCTACAAGAAGATGAGAAAATAAAAGTACAAACAAAAGTAACAATGGAGGAAAGGAGAGAAAAAGACCGGAGAAAAAGGAGAGAAAGGACGAATGAAAGCAGAGGAAGAAAAGACGAGGAAACAGTATCATTACCTAGAAGAAGACGAATGTATTGGATAAATAAAAATGGAATAAACAAATAACTAAAAAATTTAATTTAAAAAAATTACACTTTCTGAAAATAAAAAACCCACAAAAATATTAAAAACTGACACTTAAAAGAAATATCATTCAAGGTGGTATAGAAAATATGCACAAATAGCACAAATACAACAATTAAACAGGAGGGCCTTCCTACCTGGTCTGTAAAGATCAAACATGAGAGAGTATCCCCACCCCCCACCCCCAATTTTTTTTAATATCACAAATGATTAACGACAGACTGAATACTATATTATTTTGGACAATGCGTGATCACACCATTTCGGCTTAAGTTTTAGATGTTCTCTTAACATATATGCCAGTGAGAAGTCCCATCAAATCGCATTATATTTATACCTACCTATAAAAATCATCTGCTCTGAAAGGACATATTTTGCTATTCCATGTGGACATACTTAATATATAGACTAGACTGAAACCGTACTGAAAATTTGACTGAAATGAACTGGACATCTGCTTTCTTTCGACGCATTTGGAACTCAAATGTGAATTGGTTTCGTTATTTTTTTAATGAAAGATGTTTATGTGGGAACACTGGAGGTAATTAGGATTAGTGGAAATCGTTAAAGTATATGAGGATCGTAAAAATAAATAATATTTGGAGGGAATTGTAAAAATGTTAATGGAGGAAATCGTAAAAATAAATATTAATGGGGCCAATCGTACAAATAAAAAGTAATGGGGGGAATCGTAAAAACAAATATTAACTGGGGAAATCGTAAAAGTAAATATTATTGGGGGAAATCGTACAAATAAATATTAATGGGGGAAAATCGTAAAAAAATAGGGGAAACCGTCAAAATAAATAATAATTGAGAAAATCGTAAAAATAAATATTATTCGTGAAATCATACAAATAAACATTATGCGGGAAAATCGTAAAAATAAATATTAATGTGGAAATCAAAACAATAAATGTTAATGGGGGAAATCGTAAAAAAAAATGTTAATGGGGGAAATCGTAAAATTAAATGTTAATGGGGAAATCGTAAAAATGAACAATATTTGGGGAAATTGTAAAAATAAATATTTTTTAAATCGTAAAAATAAATATTACTGGGGAAAATCGTAAAAATAAAAATTAATGGGGGAAATCGTAAAATTAAATGTTAATGGGGAAATCGTAAAAATGAACATTTTTGGGGGAATCGTAAACAAAAATAGCATTGAAGGAAATCGTTCAAAAAATTATTATTGGGAGAAATCGCAAAAATAAACATTTATTTCCTCTAGAAGCTCACTCAGATTCTATCTTGAAGCTCGAATATAAAAATAACATAAAAAGGAATAAAAAAAGAAAGAAAGAAAAATTAAGAAAAGTAAGAAAAAAAATTACAAGGCTGTGAAAATGAGACACTTATTTTATGTTTGTTCGCTTTAGTGCATAACCATATTTCCAGCCACCATGCAGATATGGCGGGCTTTAGCTAATAGTCGTATAGCATGAAAACCAGGATTTTTTTTTTTAATTTTAAAATTAATTACGGAGAAAAACACCATGAATATAGAAGTCGTTCTTGAAAAAAGGAGTTGTATTTACGTGTGATCTTCATTGGCATAACTTTGAAATTCGGTAATAAGTATATTAGGGTATATACAGTTGACTACTTTCACACTTCAAGTGAGGAAACTATTTACGAAAAAGAAGTGACTGAAAACTATGAATGGTAGATTACAATCAATCAATTTAAAAGTACATTTAATTTGGGGTATTGATAAAAAAAAATATTGCCCTTCTAGAGGAAAACACCTAGAGATCCATGTTTTATTATACTGCCATTAGGAATATGAACTGCTTTTACATGGCAAGGTGTCTTCAACTTCGACTTTGTTTACTACTTAGCGCGTTCTCACATTTAGATATTTAGTTTTTGGAGCTATATTTATGCCTGTCATTTGCAGATATTTAATATATGTTGAGAAGAAAAAAAATACATCGCTCTAAAATATGATAAATTGTAACGTAATAAATTAGGAGATACGTTTATTGGAAAGAGCGACAAGCGAAGAAGATACAAATGTCAACTTTCATTTTTAGCTGTCATTTGAATGGTGGGGCTGGAGACTATAGTGTTATGAATCTATGTGTCAGCTGTCATTGTCAACTGTCATTCGAATCGGGGGTGGGAGAGGGGCTGAAGGCTATAGTGCGGTGGATTTTGGTGTCAGCTCTTATTTGAATGGTGGAGCTGGAGGTTATAACGCTGTGGTTCTAGATGGCAGCTGTCATTATCAGCTGTAATTTGAATTGTAGGATAGAGGCTATAGTGCAGAGGACACAGGTGTCAGCTGTAATTTGATTGGTAGGATAGACTTTATATTGCAGAGGACGCAGGTGTCAGCTGTAATTTGATTGGTAGGATGGAGGCTATAGTGCTGAGGACGCAGGTGTCAGCTGTAATTTGATTGGTAGGATGGAGGCTATAATGCTGAGGACGCAGGTGTCAGCTGTAGTTTGATTGGTAGGATGGACTCTATAGTGCTGAGGACGCAGGTGTCAGCTGTAATTAGAATTGTAGGATGGAGGCTATAACGCTATCTCGTTTAATGCACTAGCATTAAATAACACTTAGGCTTTAGGTTTAGAAGGCACGTGACTTCACGTGCGAGTTAAAAAAGAAGTCTCATTTATTGATATTTTATCTATGCCTGTATATAAATGTCACCTCTAAAATTTCACCTGCTACAACTTGTATTGGAGATATTTAAAAACACAAGCTTGACTGCAATTATACTGCATATTCAATATTTAATCAAAGCAAATGATTAGTCCTGACTACTTCAGGGTACACGGAACTTTATTTATTTAATTGCTTAATGAAAATTCCAAATAAAAAACGAACAAAAAGTAAAAAATAAACGAAGCAAAAGAAAGCAAAACGGAAAGAGCCTCGCCCATCATCGAAAAATTAGAATAAGAACTGAACAGGAGAAAATTGGACAAGAAACATTACTAACATTGGTGTACTTTCTTTTTTATATACAGTTCAATTTTTCTTTTACATTTTAGCCTTTTTCTAAGTTTTAAAATGCATCAAGTCAATCATTATATTTTCTATGGCATTTCAGCTTCAATTTCTCTAAGGTATTTGAACATATTCAACAGTACGCGAGATATAATGCTATATAATTTGGTATTGCTGTTGTAACCGTCGATATCGCTACTACTAACTATCAATACACCAACACTCCGATATCAAGTACATAAACACGTGACCCATTTACCCTTAAGATCAAAACTGAATAAACAGAAGCCATATTGTAAAGATGAATCTGTTCTACCTCTCTTCACTGGATGGAATGAAAGGCTGTTAACAAAAGACGCTTACTTTTGTTGCTCGCTGTAGTGCATCGTCCCATTTCTTTCAACGCCATACACGTTTGTATAAGTGTTGATTCAAAATATCCTACTAGAATTGACGGTAATTTGAAACATACTAACCAGGATATGAAAAGTAAAATTGTGGAAGAAAAATACATGGAAACGAGTTTTAAACCGATGAGGTATATTTGAAATGTGTAATCATTCGTATAACGTTTAAGTTTGATGCGATATGTATTAGGGTATATACAATAGCCTATTTCATTTTAAATATGGAAATTACTTGTGCGTATATTGGTCAAAAATATGGGCGGTAGATAACAGTTATTCTATGACAGGACTAAATTTGATTAGGGTATGGCTACATAGTCAATCTGTCTAAAGGAAAATACCGATACCGTAGATATATAATCGCTAAAGGACACTTCATATGCTCATTGGGTCCATGCATATATATATATATATATAGAGTGATAAAACATGGGAAGGTGTCATTTTCTTGGACTTGTTTTACAATTTGGTAAGTTCGCAAATTTATTTATTTATTTATTTATTTATTTATTTATTTATTTATTTATTTATTACACTTTCAATGTGTATTAAGAGTAGATTAAAACACACTAAACCTTTGACTCATAAAATAGGATGACCACTACGCTGTGGTTTCTATAAGGAGGCAGTTGCTTACGTTTGGTTTAACAAAATGTTGAGGATCATTGACCTGGGATGATGGTCAGAGGTTATGGTGGAAATAAAAGATTAAGGGACATAGGTCAAAAGTCACGTGGATAAGAAACTACATGGATTTTATTACTTATCTTTATCTTTCCCATTTGCGTATATATATATATATATATATATATATATATATATATATATATATATATATATATATATATATATATATATATATATACTTTTGCTGCGAAATGTCAAATGATATGATAAATCAAAACCTACGTTTATATGATAGATGATTTAGCAATACATAATATGGATCCATATGTCAGCTGTTATTTGAGAGTGATTGATGTAGGTGCTATTTGATGTTTTAGGCGTCAACATAACATATAGGTCACTGTTGTATAGTCTTACTGAAGGAAATATAAACAAATGCATCAAATATACAAGAAGTCAATGCAACACTATTTTTTAAAAGACAAAAATAAAAAATAAAGATTTGTGATTTTTCGTTACTGGTTTTATGTGTGGGTACTCGTTTCCCAGTTTGGTAGATGTATATGGGAATTTGAAAAGTAAATGCATGGCCACTATTTGATGTTATCTTCCAATCTCTTCGTCTGTTTGTCTCAATTTTTCTTTTCTCTGACTGTGCCCTGCCTGCTTGTTTTTGACACAACAGATGGACAGGAGACGTGTCCATATCATCTTAGTTAGCGTTTCTTTAAGGTGGTGCGTAGATCTTCATATGGTCCAGTTGTACCTTGGGTTACAAATGAGCACCTCCGCATTAGAGACATTGTCTAAGTATGAGCTATTGATGATCCTTCAATAACAACCCATCGCTAGTCAAAGATTCTTCTTTCTAGTTTTGATGTTAGGGTCCATGTCTCACATGCATATAGGAATATCGACATGACGATGGAGAGTATACGCAGGATCTGGGACCCAAGCGTGATCTTGCGGTCCTTCCAAATAGGCTTATGTCTAACCAGAGCAGTTGTTGTCTGCGCAATGCTGGAAAGATTTTAACCTTCAACAGAGATTATAGCAACTGTATACTTGACTTTTTGATGATGCTCAGCTTCTGCCCATTCACCCTTTATTTCATTTAGGGTCACTTGTTTGTCATTAGCTTGGGTTTTTCATCGATGATCTCCATCCCATAACATAGATATGCTTGCTTGAGACGGTTCACTAAGGTTTCGAGTTTTTATTTATATCCTGTTAAGCAAGCAATATCATCAACAAAGCTATGGCTGGTGATTGTTGTTCCTTCAGCATTGACACTGCCCTCACGGTCTTCCAGAGCATCGGATATGACCCATTCCAGGCAGATATTGAAGAGAGTGGGTGAGAGAAGGAACCCTTTTCTAACTCCAGATGTGGTTCTGAACCAATTTCCTATGTTGCCACTGACGAGATCTGCGGTCGTGACCTTGCCATCAAAGTTTCCGTTGGAGTTGATTGGTTTTCTGTTCATGTATATCTGTATCATGGTCTGAAAGACTGCACACCATATCTTGTAGAAAGAATTATTGAAGTCAATGAAGACATGATATAGGTCCTGTTGATACTTTTCACTGAGGATTCTAATAGGGTTTTCCAATATATTATAATTGGTTATACAATGATATTATATCACGGTTATATTGCTGTTTTCTATAAAGTTATATTACTATGTTGCAACATGCATTAGTACTGTATTCTTATAAGCTACGACAGGGGTCTCAAACTCAACCCACCCTGAGGGCCACTCGAGGGCATATTCGATGCCCCAAAGGCCTTACCACCTTCACTATCTCTCATGACACTTTGTGACTTTTGCTGGTCACAGAATACTGCTTGGCGCTACACTGAATGGCTATACTTTTATATTCTAATAGACTATTCTACCATATTCCAATAGTCTTTACTGTTGTATTTCAATAGGCTATATAACCATACTCCTTTTGACTATAATGCTGTATTTCAATAGACTATTCTGCTTTATTTAAATAGGTTATCCTATTATATTCCACTAGGCTAAGAACATATTCCAACAGGCAATAACCATAAAACAATAGGCAATACTAATTTATTCCGATATAATATACTAATATAATCTATGAAAATGTAGATTCACATTGAAATTGTACTTTTTCATATATGGTTACTAGGGCATAACCGACCTTTAATCCGGAAATCGGATTCCACCGGATAGTATGAACTTCCGATTAATCGGAGTCGGACAAGGCAGGAACGACCGATTCGGATAATAAAAATAATAAAGTTGAATTTCTATAGCACCGTGTCTAACACTGCGTGTCACTCGATAGTGCGTTAATAAAGTTAAATAAGAAGTCAGAAAAGTCCAATATGGTCAACACAACCACGCTCTGAGACAATCTATTTGAACCGACGGGTGAAAACCGGAAATGAAGCCGGATATGGTAAAGTACTAAGTGACATGCTAGACACGGCAAAACCATATACCAGAAACCCGGAAAGGGAAGATGAAATTTTTTAGAAAAAAAATACGGATTTAGCATTTCCGATTAATTGAATCGTATCCGGAATCGGAAAAATTTCATGCCCAAAATCCGGAATCGGAAATCGGTAGAAAAATGCTAATCGGTTATGCCCTAATGGTTACATCATACATGATATTGCATGGCGTTTGTCCTAGGACTGTGTATATGATATTACATGGCGTTTGTCCTAGGACTGTATATGATATTACATGGCGTTTGTCCTAGGACTGTGTATATGATATTGCATGGTGTTTGTCCTAGTACTGTGTATATGATATTGCATGGTGTTTGTCCTAGGACTGTGTATATGATATTGCATGGTGTTTGTCCTAGGACTGTGTATATGATATTACATGGCGTTTGTCCTAGGACTGTGTATATGATATTGCATGGTGTTTGTCCTAGGACTGTGTATATGATAATGGACGCTGTTTGTCCTAGGACTGTGTACATGATATTGGACGGTGTTTGTCCTAGGACTGTGTATATGATATTGCACGGCGTTTGTCCTAGGACTGTGTATATGATATTGCATGGTGTTTGTCCTAGGACTGTGTATATGATATTGCATGGTGTTTGTCCTAGGACTGTGTACATGATATTGCATGGCGTTTGTCCTAGGACTGTGTACATGATATTGCATGGTGTTTGTCCTAGGACTGTTTATATGATATTGCACGGTGTTTGTCCAAGACCTGTGCATACGATATTACATGGTGTTTGTCCTAGGACTGTGTATGTGATATTGCACGGTGTTTGTACTAGTCCTGTGCATATGATATACCTGTGTATATGATATTGCATGGTGTTTGTTCTAGGCCTTTGTATATTATATTGTATGGTGTTTGTAATAGACCTGTGTATATGATATTGCACGGTGTTTTCCTAGGCCTGTGTATATGATATTGCACGGTGTTTGTCTTAGGCCTGTGTATATGATATTGCACGGTGTTTGTCCTAGACCTGTGCATACGATATTACACGGTGTTTGTCCTAGGCCTGTGTATATGATATTGCACGGTGTTTGTCCTAGGCCTGTGTATATGATATTCCACGGTGTTTGTCCTAGACCTGTGTATATGATATTGCACGGTGTTTGTCCTAGGCCTGTGCATATGATATTGCACGGTGTTTGTCCTAGAACTGTGTATATGATATTGCATGGTGTTTGTTCTAGGCCTTTGTATATTATATTGCATGGTGTTTGTCCTAGACCTGTGTATATGCTATTGCACGGTGTTTTTACTAGGCCTGTGTATATGATATTGCACGGTGTTTGTCTTAGGCCTGTGTATATGATATTGCACGGTGTTTGTCCTAGACCTGTGCATACGATATTACACGGTGTTTGTCCTAGACCTGTGTATATGATATTGCACGGTGTTTGTCCTAGGCCTGTGTATATGATATTGCACGGTGTTTGTCCTAGGCCTGTGTATATGATACTGCACGGTGTTTGTCCTAGACCTGTGTATATGATATTGCACGGTGTTTGTACTAGACCTGTACATACGATATTACACGGTGTTTGTCCAAGACCTGTGTATATGATATTGCACGGTGTTTGTCCTAGGCTTGTGTATATGATATTGCACGGTGTTTGTCCTTGACCTGTGTATATGATATTGCACGGTGTTTGTCTTAGACCTGTGTATATGATATTGCACGGTGTTTGTCCTAGACCTGTGTATATGATATTGCACGGTGTTTGTCCTAGGCCTGTGTATATGATATTGCACGGTGTTTGTCCTAGAACTGTGTATATGATATTGCATGGTGTTTGTCCTAGGCCTGTGTATATGATATTGCACGGTGTTTGTACTAGACCTGTGCATACGATATTACATGGTGTTTGTTCTAGGACTGTGTATATGATATTACATGGTGCTTGTCCTAGGCCTGTGTATATGATATTACATGGTGTTTGTCCTAGACCTGTGTATATGATATTGCACGGTGTTTGTACTAGACCTGTGCATACGATATTACATGGTGTTTGTCCTACCTAGGACTGTGTATATGATATTGTATGGTGCTTGTCATATTACTAAATCATACAGTGTATGGCCAATTCAGTAGAAAGAAATGTATTCAATTTCAAACTGATTTACGATTGTTGAACTAATGCTAATAACGTCAAATAGATGTCTGTATCTTTGTATGCAATCTCAGTGACGTCTATATCCATACAACAAGTAACTCTATATCAGCAATGCTTCGTTCACGAGAGTCTCAAGCTTTGTTGGGTTTTTGGGGATGGGTGCGGGTATGGTTTTTTTGAAAAAAATCTTATTAACCAAAATAATGACACTTTCAACATATTTATACTCCCTTTCATTACTAATTGTTGTCAACGAAGCAGTTCAATAGACTGAACAATTTTAATCCACGCTAGCTGATATAATCTATGAAAGTGGAGATTCTATCACTCAAAAAGTCATAGTATTACGTACGCTTTATCGGATTTTTGTAAAGAGTTTACCTCTAACATTGCACTTACATGACACACACACACACACACACACACACACACACACACACACACATATATATATATATATATATATATATATATATATATATATATATATATATATATATATATAAATATAAAATAAACAACGCCAACACGTATTAATGTTGTGACCGGTTTCGCTTTATTAAAAAATAAGCCCTTTTTCAATAAAAAAGAATCATCGTTTACACCTTCTAGTGGTCGAGATATTTATCTCGATTTTTATATTGAAGCAACAAATCAAGAAATTTTAAATAGCAGTTCTAAAAGAAAACATTTTACTAACATATCTAAAGAAGAATTAATTTCCTTGCGTACCTTATCACAGGACGAAAGTATTACTATTAAAAAGGCAGATAAGTCTAGCACCATAGTAATAATGAATACAGAAGATTATATTGAAGAAGTAGAAAGACAATTAAATGATGAAGAATATTATACAAAACTTTCCTATAATCCTTCTGAAGAATTTAAAGAAAACATAAGCAAATGTATTAATCAAATCGCTATACACAATTGCTCAATACATGATGAACTAGATATCTTCCCGAATAAAATACGCACACCTCAATTTTATATTTTACCTAAAATACATAAAGCGATTAATAAGTCACTACCTTTAGGATATCCAGGTAGACCTATTATTTCTACTTGTAACTCAGTTACAAATAATATATCCAAATATATTGATCATGTTTTAC
>JARLTB010000083.1:10435000-10462500 GCA_030141615.1 Unio pictorum | reverse complement strand
AACACTAAGTTACTAAGTTATCAACTCATATGTCTTCACGACGAATTCCAGACATCACACCGACCGGTGGCCTAGTGGTTAGAGCGTCCGCCGCGGAAGCGGGAGGTCGTGGGTTTGATCCCCGGCCGAGTCATGCCAAAGACTTTCAAAAATGGTACTAACAGCTGCCTCGCTGGACGCTCAGCATTAAGAGGTTAGTGTTAGGACTGGTCGGCCTGATGTCAGGATAATGTGACTGAGTGGGACATCATGCTACATGTCTGCGGCATGATGTCCCAGTGCTAGACATCACTATAAACTGCCTGACTGCAGACATCGTAGCGATATGACTGAAAAATTGTTCAAGCTACGTTAAAAATCCTAATCAAAACAAACCAAAAACCCAGACAGCACTTATAACAATAATGTCCCCAGCAATGATACAAGCTCTATTTTTACTTTATTACAACCGTTCCACTCTCACGTGCACATATAAATGTATGTCACGGTACAATATAAACGGTAGCCCATAACTTTTGTCACACAATTTAGCCGAAAGGTTTCTATCGATAATAACAAAACACAAACCTCGTCCGCGAAGTGACATGACAATCCTACAAGACTTGACAAGGAGAATTACACATACATGATACCATAAAACGAAATCTCTTCTTGGTAATATAGGTAAAGAAAATGGTATCAGTCTATTAATTACTTGACAATATATTCATTTAAAATATATTTTTAAAAACTCAAAATAACACAAATATATAGGGACAGTTATATGCACAAAGGAAAGCGTCTGAATAATTAGACTTAGAAGGAGAAGAAGAACGGATACATAAGAAACTGGACACATATCAAGACAAACAAGTTTCACATTTGTGCCCGTTCGTTTCAAATCCAGAAACACATTTGTTTATGAATAATGCATAACCTGGTTATTTAAGGTAGTGTTTCGATTTTTTTTCTCTCTCTCTTCTCAGTAAAAGTGCATTAAAGATGCATAATAAATTTGCATAATAAATACACAAATAATAGGGTCTATATAATTAAATGAAATAACAGCATGCTGAAATCTCTGTATAAATGATATATATCGTCTTAGAGGATAAAGTTACTACCGTACATGTTCGTATAACAACCTGATATGACTATTAAACCACTGCGTATTCTTTTATTAAACTACCGCTACTGTTTCAGCTACTGATATGGCGTCGAAACTACCTCATTTTGTGAAGAAACCTCAGTATATAATCATGTCTATAATATATGTCTATCAAAATTATTCCCAACAAAATTTACAAGCATGTTCGTCCGCAAAACTGATGTTCAATTACAAAAACAAGACCATACAAAAACGCGCGTCCTTGTTTTGAAAGAAGAATTTATTTTAATTATTCAGGCATGTGATTCTAAGTTGAATTGCCCACATTTTCTATTCTGTTTCTTTCAGTGTGTTACAACAATCTGACGCAGATTAGCTGAAGCAGAAAATGTGAATATTAAAGCCTCTTAAAATTATCAAATTATTTCAGAGTTATGCTGTATCAGAATCAATATCTAACTATTCAAATTATTCTGTTCTAGCAGTAATTACAGCTTTTGTCACAAAGATATGTCAGTATTGAGAAATAACAGTTGTGATAAAACGTATTTTGCTTTTCAATTGCGAGAGAGAGAGAGAGAGAGAGAGAGAGAGAGAGAGAGAGAGAGAGAGAGAGAGAGAGAGAGAGAGAGACAGATGGTGGATACAATATATCTGTAGCATATGTTATTTTCGCCATGTTTTAATGCCTTTATTGAAAATATTATGGTCGCTTTCTTTCTTTCTATGTAACGTACTAGGAGCCGCGGTAACACATAATGTAGAGCGAATAACTTGTAATGAGTGGGTCGCGGGCTCGATACTCCCTCGTATAGTTGTCTAGAACCAATTTTACTCCCTTAAAAGTAAGTGAATGTATCTGATGTGATAGCATTAATCTAGTAATGCTGAGTAGTATGATTTCTTCTTGTATGTCTTTTACATTTTACTTTGAAGGACAGATACACACACTCACATCTATAATATTATTATTATTTTTGTTGTTATTATTATTATTATTATTATTATTATTATTATTATCTCTCCTCCTTTTCCTTTTTGACAGCATGTTTACGTGTGGCATTCCAAAAGTTAAGTAGGTCAGATATTATTTGTTTGAAAATAAACATATTAGTTTACAGTGTGAATATGTCCTATGTCCACGTTCAGAAAGTATATTAAAATGACGTCTCATCATTCCTGTTGAATGCTTTTCTCATTATTCAGCCGTTACGCTTTAAAGACTTAATGTTAACAAGTATGATAAAGGGCACGACATGGGAGTTTGTTCTTCAAAATCCCTGACTGGAACGTGTCATTAGCCGTCATCTTTTTTCTCTTTAAAATAACAGTACACAAATCCGGTCTGCGAAATGAGTGAAACAAGATTTGACAGGAAGAAACATGTAATCTGATAACAGAAAACAGAATATTGAATTTGTAAGATTAAGAAGGAAAGACACGAAGTCATTCATTCATCAAAAATATTGTACTACTACTACTACTACTACTACTACTACTACTACTACTACTACTACTATCACTGCTAATAATAATAATAATAATAATAATAATAATAATAATAATAATAATAATAAACTATAGGTATAGTAATTCACTTGTAGAAGCTGTTATAAATAAATCATAAATAAATAAATAAATAAATAAATAAATAAATAAATAAATAAATAAATAAATAAATAAATAAAAAAATAGAACTAAAGAAGAAAAGCATTACCATGAAGGAGAACAAGCAAGTTGTTCAGGAACACCTTTGATAATATGAGTACTACATATAGGTTATTTTCTTGCCAGTGTTTATTATTTCGCTTCTTTTCTCCAGCAACCAAACAACTGTGAAAAGTGCGTACATGTTGTATAACACATACATACAACTATTTTCTATGAAACCTGATTACAACATTACGTAATCGGTTTTCGATGTTAAAACATGACGTAATTGCTGTTAGATGTTAAAACATGACGTAATCGCTTTTAGTTGGCATACACCACCACAAGTAATACTGCTACAGCTGTCAGAACTAAAAGCTAAGTCATTCCAGATATTGGGGAAACCACATCATATAACGATTTAATGACTCAAAATAAAGATTTACCCCTCCCTGTAATTACGAAAGATGACTAGGGACAGCCTTGAACTTCCTCACAAAAAATGTTTGACACAACTGGAGCAAACTGAACACATTAATTCGTGCCGTAATTGGTATAACACTGAAGTTCACTAACTTGCGACGTCAAGATAATTAAAAATCACTCATCTTTATTTCGAAAATTTGTAGTTTTTCTGGTTGCTAAACTATACTGAATTGCCATACGATTTATATTCTTTTTAACACAGTGTTTTATAACAATCTGCCGCATTTTTTATTCAAGCAGAAAATTAGTTCTTAACTACTTTATCAAATTCTTTCAAATTCGTCTTTGTCGGGATCAATAAATCAATATTAAATTATTCATTTTAGTTTTTCTTGTTATCTTTGTTACAAAGACATATCAGTACTCAAAATGAAGTCATAACAAACAAACATACATTGCTTGTCAGTTACTAGTAATAGTAATTCACTATTAATAATTATGACAATCCACATAGGTTACTTGTCGGTTATAGGTGTTTAAAATTAATAGCTATAACAACGAACATATGCTTCCTCCCAGTTATCAGTGAGAAGAATAAAAAGTGACACAAAAATATCTCTCGCTTAAAATAACACATTTATTTAAATATTATGGTCTGCTTTTATCTCTCTATCCATCCATCTATATATCTTTCTATATATTAGATGCAGTAGCCCAGTTAGTAGATCGTCAGGTGCCTAATACATATATGGGTCGGCTACCTTAATGAGTCTTTGGGAAAGTCACTTTGTATATCTAGCCTCCACGTGACATATACAATAATGTTTTTAAAAGTGCCATTACAAAACAAATCAATCAATCATCTCTCTCTCTCTCTCTCTCTCTCTCTCTCTCTCTCTCTCTATATATATATATATATATATATATATATATATATATATATATATATATATATATATATATATATATATATATATATTTCCTCGGAATCATGGATATAAATTAAACGGTGCAAAACCATTGTTGTTACGCCTCCAAAACAAAGGATTAACGATATTGATCTTGAAAATGAAACAAATGTTTTGGCCCTCATCAGCAAGAGTCCGCGACTCTATTCGTTACAGAGGCAGACCTGTTTAAAACAAATTAGTCAAAACATATCACTGAGGTATGCCTGTTTAAAACAAGTTACAGTTGAAGCCTATCACTGAGATAGCCCTGTTTAAAACATGTTCCAGTCGAAACACATCACTGAGGTAGGCCTGTTTAAAACAAGTTACAGTCGAAACATAACACTGAGATAGCCCTGTTTAAAACATGTTCCGGTCGAAACACATCACTGAGGTCGGCCTGTTTAAAACAAGTTACAGTCGAAACATAACACTGAGATAACCCTGTTTAAGACAAATTTTAATCGATACAGATCACAGAGACAGTCCTGCAAAAATGTTACATTGGATACAGATAACTGAGACAGCTCTATTTAAAACATGTTATATTCGAAACAGATCACTGAGGCTGTTCTGGTTAAAACAAATTATAATCGAAACAGATAAACGAGACAGTCCTGTAAAAACAACAGTCGAAAATGAGACATCATTCAGACAAATAATAGTCGAAACAGATCAGATATACAGCTCTGCAAAACACCACTGTCGAAACAGATAAGTTACAGAGATAACCCTTTATAAAACAAATTACAGTCGAAACAGTTCAATTAGCGTTAGGCTAATCAAGAACTTCCTCGCACCGTTTACATTTAGAGTTAGGAATATGGTATAGACTCAGTGTCAATTCTGTAAATGAAAGTCAATGTGATGTATTCAATTCTGGTAATAGAGGATGGCATTTGGTTCATGTATGCTTTACATAATACTGTAAAGGAAACATACAAGTATTTTAATGAATGCGGAGTTAAGCTGTTAATGATCGACGTATTTTAAATGGAATATTGCAATTTTAGTATATAAGGCTTAATAGTCCTCTGTATGGCATTTTTTATAATTAAAACCAAATTTGAAAGAATTTTTAAGAAAATAAAATGCATCGATGATTTAATGGTAAATGTTGTGATAATCAATAGTTTATCGACTCATTCGATGAGGTATTATAGAAGTAGTCAATTGATGAGGTATTATAGAAGTAGTCAATTGATGAGGTATTATAGAAGTAGTCATTTGATGAGGTATTATAGTAGTTATTCAATGAGGTATTACAGGAGTAGGCATTTGATGAGGTATTATAGGAGTAGTCATTTGATGAGGTATTATAGGAGTAGTCATTTGATGAGGCATTACAGGAGTAGTCATTTGATGAGGTATTATAGGAGTAGTCATTAGATGAGGTATTATAGGAATAGGCATTTGATGAGGTATTATAGGAGTAGTCATTTGATGAGGTATTATAGGAGTAGTCATTTGATGAGGTATTACAGGAGTAGTCATTAGATGAGGTATTATAGGAATAGGCATTTGATGAGGTATTATAGGAGTAGTCATTTGATGAGGTATTATAGGAGTAGTCATTTGATGAGGCATTACAGGAGTAGTCATTAGATGAGGTATTATAGGAATAGGCTTTTATGCGATATTATAGGAGTAGGCATTTGATGAGGTATTATAGGAGTAGAGTCATTCGATGAGGCATAATAGCTGTAGTCATTCAAGGAAATATTATGGGAATAGTAATTTGATGAGCTAATATAGGAGTAGTCATTCGATTTGGCAATCATGTGAGTGCAGTCAGTCGATTAGGTATCATAGAAGTAAAACAAATTAGGTATCATATGAGTACATTCGATTAGGGATTATATGTGTACAGTCAGTCTATTAGGTATTATAATAAGTACAGTCAATCGATGATGGAGCAGGTATCATATGAATACAGTGAGTCGACTAGGTATCACTTGCATGCGGTCGCTCGGTCTCATTTGAGAACATTCAATCGATGAACTATTATACGAGTACAGACAGTCGAGAACATTTAATTAGGTATCATATGATTACAATCTGTCAATGAAGCATCATATGAGTAGAGTCAGTCAATGAAGATGTATATGAGTACAGTCAGTCGATTAGGTATCAAGAATACAGTCGATTAGGTATCATATGAGTAAAGTCAGTCGATTAGGTATAATTTGAGTACAGTCAGTCGATTAGGCATCACATGAGTATAGTCATGCTGACTATATACCATATAAATACAATCAATCAGGTATCATCTGATTAATATCAATAGATTACGTATCATACGAGTACGGTTGATTAGGTACCGTATAAGTACAGTCAGTCGATAAGGTATCAAATGAATACATTGAGTTGAGTCAGTTATGATACACAAATCCTTGCCATACTGGAGTCAATTATTATACACCAATCGTTGCCATACTTGAGTCAATTATGATACACCAACCGTTGCCATACTTGAGTCAATTATGAAACACCAATCGCTGCCATACTTGAGTCAAATATGATACACCAATAGTTGTCGTACTTGAGTCAATTATAATGCACCAATCGTAGCCATATTTGAGTCAAATATGATACACCAATTGTTGCCATACTTGAGTCAATTATGTTACACCAATTGTTGTCATTCTGGAGTCAATTATAATGCACCAATCGTTGCCAAACTTGAGTCAATTATGATACACCAATCGCTGCCATACTTGAGTCAAATATGATACACCAATTGTTGCCATACTTGAGTCAATTATGATACACCAATCGTTGTCATACTGGAGTCAATTATGATGCACAAATCGTTGACATACTTGAGTCAATTATGATACACCAATTGTTGCCATACTTGAGTCAATTATGTTACACCAATCGTTGTCATTCTGGAGTCAATTATAATGCACCAATCGTTGCCAAACTTGAGTCAATTATGATACACCAATCGTTGCCATACTTGAGTCAAATATGATACACCAATTGTTGCCATACTTAAGTCAATTATGATACACCAATCGTTGTCATACTGGAGTCAATTATAATGCACCAATCGTTGCCAAACTTGAGTCAATTATGATACACCAATCGCTGCCATACTAGAGTCAAATATGATACACCAATTGTTGCCACACTTGAGTCAATTATGATACACCAATCGTTGTCATACTGGAGTCAATTATGATTCACCAATCATTGCCATACTTGAGTCAATTATTATATACCAAGCGTTGCCATACTTGAGTTAATTATGATACACAAATCCTTGCCATACTTGAGTCAATTATGATACACCAATCTCTGCCATACTTGAGTCAAATATGATACACCAATCGTTTCCATACTTGAGTCAATTATGATACACCAATCGTTGCCATTCTTGAGTCAATTATGATACACCAATCGCTGCCATACTTGAGTCAAATATGATACACCAATCGTTGTCATACTGGAGTCAATTATGATGCACCAATCGTTGCCATACTTGAGTCAATTATGATACACCAATCGCTGCCATACTTGAGTCAAATATGATACACCAATTGTTGCCATACTTGAGTCAATTATGATATACCAATCGTTGTCATACTGGAGTCAATTATGATACACCAATCAATTATTATATTCCTAATCATTGCAATTTTGGTGTTAATTATGATAAACCAATCTTTACCATACTGGAGTCAATCATGATACACCAATCGTTATACAAATCCATGCCATACTGAATTCAGTTATTATATAATATTATATTTGCAAATAATGGTGTCAATTATGACATAACAATCCATGCCTATATTTGACAAGTATGATAACCAATCCTTTACATTATAATCAGTTATCATACACAAACCCATGACTATGTTTTACAAGTATGAGATACCCTTTTTAATTCAGTTTTTGGGATTGAAAAATATTTCATTTCGATAACGTTTATTTTGCCAATAGCACGGTATAGATGTATTCTAGTTTTCTTTAGATATTTATTAGCTATATGTCTTTATCATTATCTGCTATAAAGTTGTGCGCAACATTTTTTTCTTATTATTTCCTATCAGCTTGTTTCTTATTTATCTCATATCACCATATTTATAATGTATTTCCTATCACAATATTTGATATTGATTTCCTATCACCAGATCAATTATCGATTTCCTATGGTATATCTATAATTGATTTCATATCACCAAATAAATTATCAATTTCCTATGGTATATTTATTATTGATTTCAGATCACAATATTTATTATTGACTTTCTATCAATCTATTTGTTATTTATTACCTATCAGCATATTTAATTGTTACGACTCATTGGTTTGAAACTAAGCAACAGAAACGGTTTGTAAAAACATTAATTTATTTTCCTAGAACACAAAGCTACAATGTATGAAGAACATACAACATTGTAAATTAAATTCCAAATTTCCTAAAGGTTCAATCACACGTCCGAATGTATATATTCTAATTGAATTTCATTGGGTTTCTAAATCAATTCCTATGCGAAAGGTGCTGATGTGCCTCTAGTGTCGAATATGAAAAGGTGCCAATGGCCAATGGAGTGTGGTGATGTAGTAAATCTGTTTATAATTAATAATGATCTGAATAAGTAAACTCTAATAATAGAAAAATATTAGCTATGCACTATGTTGTTTACAAAATAATGTCGCTAGTCAGGTACACCATGAACTTGATTTTGGACTCAGGTTAAATACAAAATACAGATATACATAACATATAATCAATTAAACAATCCAATAAACAATGCAAAAAATAAATACACATAACACATTATTTATTTTATATCACCATATTGATTATTAATTTCTTATCCGCATATTTATCAATGATTTTCTATCACAATATTTATTATCCATTTCCTATCGGCAAGTCTAAATATTTCCTCCCCTTTGTATATAGATTGATTTTGGATCAGCGAATCTAAATGTATTCACTCTTTCACTTTCTGATTGATTGTTTCGTCATGTTTTGTTTGTTAGCAGATTGTTTGCGAAACAAAGCTTAAACGTTTTCCGTTTTGCTAACAAAATGATTTCCAGTAAGCAAGTCATAAAATTTCTTTCCTTCGCTAGAAACATTGGAGTTTATCATATCCAGATTGCATAGACAACTGATGAAAACGTGATTAAGTCGTACAGTTTGACTTGCATGGACAGTAAATATATCTAATTAGACGTATTTTAATATTATATACACCATTCTATTTGTATTTCAGGATTGGCAACGTCTTTTAGATCGGAGGTATTGCAACCTCCGTGTGGGGATATCCAGTTGACCTTAGATGACATCTTGTATTTGTCCACTCCACATCTCGGGCCTGGAACAGTTTTTTCCTATGGGGAATATTGTACATGGACAATCATATCTCCAGCCAACACGGTACGATACTTTAGTATGGTATATATATATATATATATATATATATATATATGCATGCATTCATGCATGTATTTGGACGTTACATTCCTCATTCCAGTTGGGCATATTTTACTCACGTATATAATCGTGGCTAAGGTTAAATTCGTGCTGATGTAATTTTGATTTGGTCAAAATCTGGATTTGATCACAATCGATCATAATTTTGGATTTCGTCATAATTTGTAACAAATGAGAATATTAAGCTGGAATGGTACTAAGAAAGGTACAGCTTTGCTAATGGCCGACCCGATCATATATGCGAGCTATGGCGGTCGCCTAGGGCGCTACGCCTTAAGGATGCCAAATTAGACGGAAGTGAATGGAGTTTGATCGGTGATCTGGAGGTGGGTGCACCAAAGTCACAGAACACATCATTGGCCAAAAAACTTGTGCTAGGCCTGGCATTGATGAGAGTAAAAGATGGTTCAAGAGATAAATTGAGATAGAGCTTTCTAGAGTTTGTTTCTTTTTAATGATTCAGATTTGATAAATAAATATTCATGCAAACAGTGCATTCATATAAATAATTCATTCTTTTTCTTCAGAAAATTAAACTTATTTTCGAAACTTTTATGCTGGAGTATCATCCAACTTGTGCAATAGATTATGTCACCATCTCAAACGGGAACTGTGATAATGAAGATCCTGATGACCCACGCTATTGCGGAGTAGTTCTTCCTCCGGTGTTCGTTTCGGCAACAAATGTCATCTGCTTGAAAATTGCGTCAAGTATGTACACGACACAGAAAGGGTTCATTCTAAAGGCAGAGAGTATTACAGGTAAGGTCTTCCTGAAATATACAACACATCAATCTATAGAACGATTTTCCTTAAATATACTACTTTCGCTATTGTATAATTTCAGGCAGACATAACTTCATAAATCATATAATTTTAATTTAGTTTAACTTCCGAGCTTGTCCTTGAACTTAAGTTATTTTTGTCAGCCAATCAAAACCGAATAACATTTCGTAACGTCACGTTTGATGGTCAAAAATAAGTTGAAAAAAAAAATAATTTACAAAAAAGGCTCATGACGAAATCTGACCAAAATTATTAATACGTTTAGTGCTGCCTATCGTAAGGACAAAAATGACAGACCGTCGGAATCACAGCTTTCTGACTCGGGGCCTATTCCATTGACATGTCCAGCATACAGTGCGGTTTTCCAACACAAGATGTGTTGCCAATTCGGCCTAATTTTGCGTTTTCATTTGCTTTTTTGTCAATTTAGAAGAATGTTAGCAGACTGATACACAAATGACAATATTTGTTGAAGCAATTACCTGGTTTGCTGTATAAATTACGAAACGTACTATAATCCTATAATTAAGGCTGCCACAATCAAAATTGACAAAGGCGTCATTTAATCTACAAAACAAGCATCAGGTTTATCTTTAAAACATTACACTACGACATTTGTACATACAATGTGCGCAGTACAATGGAACTACAGAAGGAAGCTTAGAGGGTACGTTAAACTAATGCGTATGATGAGTACGATAAAAGAAAAAAGCTATCTTCAGAGTTGAGACAGCAATGTTTTACAGTTAGACTAAGACCAAAGCAAGGACTTTTCATTTATGAAGATGGACATGTACGTAGTCAAGGCAAAGCGACGCTCAACCTGGGGCAAAATGCACATGTTCCGGATAGTAAACCGGTGCATCGCGGTAATTAAGCCTTTCCATATGAAAATTAATGAATTTTATTATTTATTTTGTTTTGTTTACAGTTTTTGATGTTTTGCTTGACTGCACCGTCTCTAAATTAAAATAACCCTGCACCCGTGCAATTTAGTTCACAACACTGTATTTTTCACGTACCATTATTGTTTCTCTTTCTTTATCAAAGTCTTCAAGTTTTGTATTATTTTATGAAAATACGAGTAATTATCTAAGTACAATCCAGCTATATACGTCTCTCTTAAAAAAGGAGAAAAAAAAGAAAATAGAAAAACGTTATACTTGGTCTGTTTTGGAAATATTGCACAATGAGTCTCGAGTCACGTGACATGTACTGCACATTAAGACGTAAATCTTAATGAGGGCAGTGGGTTGACCTCTCGACCCTAAGTACATAAGTTATACCCATGAGAAATTAGAAACATCAAACATTTGATATTATCACTGTATTATCACATTTAATCGATGGATGTCATATGAAATTTACAACAACAAAAAAATAATATCTTTTATACAGTTAATTTTTAACTTTCATCAGTTCTTATTTGGAAAATCTAATAGCCAAGGTATGATACTGTGCAATACAACATGCTTACTGGGTACAGTTCTAACGAAGTGTGGAGCAGCATCAGGAAATTTCTAATTAATAAACTTTCTGAAAATTTATATTTTCTGTCCTGAAAGATGGCAAGTGCTATTATCACTCGTTCAATGATAGCTTCATGAAAATCTTTTTGTGGAAGATCACGTGAACTTATGAATGAGTCACTCTGGTTGGTAGGCACAGAAGACTACATCTGCAATCGCGTTATTATATTTCCTACAACTTAGGTGGATTGTGGGTGCTCGAAAAAGTTAGAAAAAACCAGTTTGATTTAACACATTTCTGGTTTTTGCCGGATTAGATGTAGCACTTGAAAGAGTTTGGTATTGTGTGGCCATTGATGTACATTGCCTGCATGTTTGGAGTATCAAAAAGCTCTGGTAGTGTGTGTGTGTGTGTGTGTGTGTGTGTGTGTGCGCGCGCGCGCGTGTGTCAAAATATTTGTATTGTTTTATCAAAGTTGGAGAGACCTTCAGTTGCTTATGAGTGGATTTCTTTTTCTTATTTATCTGTTGTTGTTGCTGTTGTTTTGTTGTTGTTCGATTTTATAACATTTCCGTCAGACACGGCAGAAGACATCAGGGGTTTCGTTTTAGTTCCTAGCGCGTGGACACCACGAATAAGACGTCCCATTTGAGAATACCAGACAAAGATAAAAAAGTAAGGTTAGCAAAACAAATTTCTCTGTCGCACGGGTCAAAATAACTCTGCACAGTGAAACGTGTTCATTGTTGCAACGCAAATCGTTATCAGCGGTACACATCTTAAATTATTCTTCAAATGTAATCCTTGCATGAAAAATTGAATAATAAAATAGTTTATGGTGATTCGTGAATTGTAATATTCTGCAATCCCTCATTGCTATATCTGGATCTTGTTCACTGTCTTGTAATGGTTAAATCGTGCTTATTTAAATTTTAAAGACATACCAAACATTAATCTAATACCTTTCTATTGTTCATTACAATAACTACAACACCTGTGGGAATGCAAAGGTTAGGCTATTGTATAATGCTGACGTCATCTAGCTTTGTGTAATATTTAAATAGCTGATTTCAATGTATGCTCTTACGACTGGAAAACTGTGGCGCCTGATAATTATGCGCAGCGTTGATACCCCCGCTGAGATATCAATTGCAACTTCATTTTTATGCTCTCACCTAGTTCTGTGCAAGTTTGAAAAACAATTTATGCATGCTTTGATTTACAACTGTAACTCGAACTAGCTGGGAATTTTAAGGTAAATTAATACTCACGAAGGATTTTGTATTAGAATTTTAAATGTAGTATAGAGATTTGTATTTCAAAGTTTCATCATTCGACCCGTTGTAATGCAAGATGTGAATAGATACTTGTATTTTAACAACTTTTTAAAATTTCCTTTTAATCACCGAGATTGCAAAAACGGTCGGATGAACTAGAAAGTATAGGTTTTAAGCAAATGTAAGTTTGCAGGACAGACTGAGATTTCTTAAGTACCTGTATTAACCAAAGTGTTAAACACTGCATATTGTCATTTATCCCATTGTCTAAAGAGATGCAGAGTAATATGCATTGTTCAACAGCCAATCAGGTGTTACGCATCTGTGAAATAAGTGAAACGGCTTTCTATCAGGTAGCCATCCATCCAATATGGTCCTGATAAAAGACATATAAATCAGTAATTTTGTAATTACGGTTTTGCATCAATCCGGAATAAATATAACTCGCTAATTTTGTATTTAAAGTTTGCGTCAATCAGGAATACAATTAAATCAGTACTTGTTTAATTAATTTTTTCGTTAGCCAGGAACATTATCATTATGCAAGGAGAAAAGAGAGGTGATCATCGTTTCTATCATAAGGAAACATATTTAATAGATGCTTCATATGTGTGCATATCTATCTCAATAGATATTATATATGTTTGCATATCTGTCTCAATAGATATTATATATGTACAGGGATATCTATCCCAATAGATACTATATGTGTGGATATCCATCTCAGTAGATGCAGATGCCATATCTATCACATGGTAGGTATAATCTTCCTATGACATGTGCAGTTTCATACGTGTTATATTACCATTTTATATTACCAGTCATTAATATTGAATAATGGCTAGAGTTTGCTCGTCAAGGTTCGCAAAGGCTGGACATTATTCAACTCGTTTCATAACTTCAATATTAACTCGTTACCCGTTTGAGATTCTCTATATGTGTGGATATCTATCTCAATAGATACAAGATATTTATATGGATATGTGTACTACGCCGTTTCAAGAGTAGTCAAGAGCAAACAGTATACATAAATAATACGTAGTCAAAATATACAAGACACACCATTATATATTAGAACGCTTGAATGCAAGTGTTGCCTAGTTATGACAGGTTCATTGAAAGTGTGTTAATATTTATGATGAAGCTAAGGTCATGTAGTTCAAGTTGTTGAAAGTTCCAATTATACTATGGGAGAAAAGCTGAGGTTTTTTTTTTTAAAAAAAGGATTATCACGTTTTACAAGAAGCTCATAAACTTTACATTGCAAATTATTATCAGGTGAAGGAGTTTTGCAAATATTTTGCAAATATTTTCTGAAATGTCAATACTCAGTAAACGTTTGTGCTCGGTAACCTTTTGTTCTCAGTAACCCATTTCCATTTGATCTTTGACAAAAGCGTTCTTAATTCTAGAGATGAGTTTTTTTTTAAAACTTGCAGTAACTTTCGTCGACGTAAATTTTTACATCCGTCCAGTTAAATTTAATAAAAAATTGAAATTTTTGTATCAGTCACAGACCATTTAATTTCAAGTATAAATAAGTTTAGAAATATTTTAATGTCACCTGAAAAGAAAACAATGAAACAAAACCCTTGCTACTATCAAACGAATCGACTGCTACTAGAACGCGTCAACGAAACGGTTTTTATTGCAAGGTGTCAAAGGAAACACTTGCTATAAAATGCATTAAACTCAATACTTGCTGCTACAACGTAACAGACGAAAAACTAGCTTTTATAATACATCAAACACGACACTTGATACAACGGTAGGAACTAAACACTTGCTACTACAACATGTCACATGAAACACTTGCTACAACATGTCACATGAAACACTTGCTACTACAACACGTCACATGAAACACTTGCTACTACAACACGTCACATGAAACACTTGCTACTACAACACGTCACATGAAACACTTGCTACTACAACACGTCACATGAAACACTTGCTACTACAACACGTCAAAGGAAACGCATGCTACTGCAAAGTGTAAAACGAAACGCATGCTACTCCAGCACGTCACATGAAACATTTGTTATTACAACACGTCAAACGAACCGCTTGATACTGCAAGGTGTAAAATGAAACGTTTGCTACTACAACGCGTCAAACGAAATGCTTGCAAATACAACGCGTTAGAAGAATCGCGTAAATACTGCTAGGTTTCAACAGATACAACGCGTTAGAAGAATCGCGTAAATACTGCTAGGTTTCAACAGATACAACGCGTTAGAAGAATCGCGTAAATACTGCTAGGTTTCAACAGATACAACGCGTTAGAAGAATCGCGTAAATACTGCTAGGTTTCAACAGATATATTACTGACAATATTTTCCAGTTTTCTTGTATCAGTTTTATGCCTTTGTATTGCTGATTCTTATATTTACTTGTGTCCGCCTGTATGTATGTATGTATGTATGTATGTATGTATGTATGTATGTATGTATGTATGTATGTATGACTGACTGACTGACTGACAGTCAGTCAGTCATACATACATACATACATACATACATACATACATACATACATACATACATACATACATACATACATACATACATACATACATACATACATACATACATACATACATACATACATACATACATACATTGATTTGGACGAGAGTTCGGTCTACCCATTCCATAGCACTAATGTCAGGCCCAAAGGTTTACAGTCTTTTTCATCCTCTAGTGACCATTAGATTTATTGCGTCACCACGTTTATTTAGCTGTAGCCATAATTAATTCATCGAATGCTTGCACGTGTTTGCTACATAAATCTTTGAATAATCGTTACTTAACTATGGTTAGTACCCTTGGATATCGACCGGTAACAACTGTGGTAAACTAATGAAACTATTTTGACGTATATAATAAGTACTGTTATGACTTTTCAGAAGGAATCACAAAGTATGCCACTACAAAGACCCATGTTACAACACAGGATGCCACAACAAAGGCCAGTGTTACAACAAAGGATGCCACTACAAAGGTCAGTGTTACAACAAAGGATGCCACTACAAACACCAGTGTTACAATAAAGGATGCCACTACAAAGGCCAGTGTTACAACAAAGGATGCCCAAAAAAATGCTAGTGTTACAAAAGAGGATGCCACAGCAAAGGCCAGTGTTACAACAGAGGATGTCACTACAAAGGCCAGTGTTACAACAGAGGATGCCAAAACAAAGGCCAGTGTTACAACAGAGGATGCCACTACAAAGACCAGCGTTACAACAGAGGATGCCACTACAAATGCCAGCTTTACAACACAGGGCGCCACTATACAAACCAGCATTACAAAAGAGAAATCAAATGTTCAGTCAATTCTACAGACCGAAGCATCATCATTAGCTCATCTGTTAGGTACATACAACTCAACATTAGCTGGTCTCAAGACTACCTTCACGTCGCCATTGGGAAGTTTGACTCTTTCAGCATCATCTGCAATACATCACTCTAACATGTCTATATCTTCATCGGGTGGGCTTGAAACAATTGAACTGTGCAATATAACGGGAACATTTCTAACATATAATGATATATTTGTGACTTCTCCAAACTTTGGAGACAATCAGAAATACCCAGTGACCAGGACATGTACTACGACATTTTCAACATCAGTTGGATATAAGGTAATCATACCCGTGCTGCCTTTTAATAATCCCATACATACATACATACATACATACATACATACATACATACATACATACATACATACATACATACATACATACATACATACATACATACATACATGCATATATACATACATATTACAAAATCAATGTTGCCAGCGCACATTCAGCACGGGAATGTTATATCCCTTTAAGTTTTATATTCGTTATGGGACTATTCTCTCCTTTAAGCACATATTCGTACTGGGAATATTCTCTCACTTTACGCAAAAATTCGTCTTTTGAATATTCTCTCCCTTTAAGCAGATATTAGTCCCTTTAAACTTAACAAACAGTTATTATCAATTTGAAACGTTTGATAATCATAATGACGTCTCTTTAATCAGGGAAAATTATACAACCCCCTTGATAGCGAAATGTCTTTAAGCAGGGAAAAATACACAACTCCCTTGATAGCGAAATGTCTTTAATCAGGAACAAAAATACAACCTTTTTGGACAGCGAAATGTCCTTACTCAGGAAAAGTTACACAACCCCCTTGATAGCGAAATGTCTTTAATCAGGAAAAATTATACAACCTCCTTGATAGCGAAATGTCTTTAATCAGGAAAAATTATACAACCTCCTTCATAGCGAAATGTTTCTAATGCGAAATGTCTTTAATCAGGAAAAATTATACAACCTCCTTGATAGAGAAATGTCTTTAAGCAAGGAAAATTACACAACCCCATTCATAGGGAAATGTTTTTAATCAGGGAAAATTATACAATCCCCTTGATATTGAAGTGTCTTTAATCAGGGAAAATTACACAACCCCATTCATAGGGAAATGTTTTTAATCAGGGATAAATATAAAACCCCCTTGATAGCGAAATGTCTTTAATCAGGAAAAATTATACCACTTTTTTGACAGCGAAATGTCTTTAATCAGGAAACATTATACAACCCCCTTGATAACGAAATTTCTTTAATCATGAAATATTATACAACCCCTTTGATAGCGAAATGTCTTTAATCATGACAAATTATACAACCTCCTTGATAGCGAAATGTTTTTAATGCGAAATGTCTTTAATCAGGGAAAATTATACAACCCCTTTGATAACGAAATGTCTTCAATCAGGGAAAATTATACAACCCCATTGATAGAGAAATGTCTTTAATAAGGAAAAATTATACAACCCCATTGATAGCGAAATGTCTTTAAGCAGGGAAAAATATACAACCTCATTGATAGCGAAATTTCTTTAATCAGGAAAAGTTACACAACCCCCTTGATAACGAAATGTTTTTAATCAAGGAAAATTATACAACCCCCTTGATAGCAAAATGTCTTTAATTTAATTTAATCAAATTTACCTGTTACCATTATATAATTCAATCGTAAAGTTATCATGACGTCTGTTTAATCAGACAAAATTATATATACATTCCATTCGATATTGACGTTTCCTTAATCAGAGCATTGTACATCTCCTTGTAATCGACATCCTTTTTATTCAGGAAATTGTTCATCCCCTTTTACTTCAATATTTTGGGAACACGTTTTTATAATATACCGGTACACATATTTTAAGTTTTCATTTCAAGATATAAAAGTATTCCTAAACCATACTCCCAATTCGTAATTTGTATCAAATCTAAGACCGATCATAGGATAACCCTATTATTCTAATTATATTATATATGATGTATATCTATACTTTTTTTTTGAAAACTTTTTTCTTCACGAGAGCGTAAAATTACACAGGATCTATAAATGGTGTATGTTTTGACAATTAATTATAACAATCTTATTGTTCAGACTTAATGACGTTTTAGGCTTCCTTTTTCATTGACTGATGGGGTTTAGACGATTTTAGTAGAATTCAGTAATATCCCATTGGTTGGACTAGGTCACAAGAATAGGCAAGTTCGAGGGAAATTAGTAATAAGATCCGCCACGTGAAGTATATTGGGAAAATGTTTCCCGACAGAGGTTGCATATAAGGATAGAACTAAGCAATTGGATTTATTCTGAGTTTGGAGTCATCCTCATTTATAGTGTTCCTGTTGTAAGTCTACAGGTGTGTGTTATGTCGTACTTTGTTATTATTGGAGAGGAAAACCATTTCTTTGGACTGTTTAGTGGAAATAGAAATTGCTTATTATTTAGACTATACTATTATCCTCGAAATGTTGTGAATTATTCAAAGGAGTTCTGAACGACGCCATCTTTACAAGATCCCGATTTTTGGGAGTTCAGTACATTTCCGGTTTTGACATTTCTAAGGAACTTTTTAGACTTCTTTTTAAAGATTATTTTGGATTCACTTCATATTACTGTAGGTTTGTCTCACTTCTGCATTTATCACTTTGATAATTATATTATTTTGTATGTTTTACAAACTCTATTGGATTTGCTTCTTTCTGTAACATAGTTTGTTACCATAGAGTCATAACACATTGAGAAATAACCACATATATACATTGTGAATATCATGGATTTTTTGGTGCAAGAAAGTTTAAACCATTGCAACAAAATAATTAGGTATATCTTTGAAATAATATTTCTCTGAATTGCAGATGAAAATTGAATTTATACATTTTGACATCGAGGGTAACAGACTCTGTAGTTGGGACAGTCTTCAAGTGTTTGATGGAGCAGACGAAACAACAAACATGATAAGAAACCTATGCGGAACATATATACCAGATTCGTTCAGCTCGACAGGACACGAAATATTTTTTAAGTTTGTCTCTGATAATATCATTCCCAAATCGGGATTTAAAACCAAGATAAGCATACTTACAGGTATGAAAAAATACAGTATCTAGTATAAAAAGGAATGATAGAAACTACAGTATCTATTATAAAATGTTATGTCAGAAATTCTAGTATGTAATATATTGAGGATCTCAAATTAGTAACGATTTACTATTGAATTTATTCAACGAGTTTCATAAATTTACTATCAAATCATTTACAATTTGAGATTTTTTATGTCACATAGAATTTTTTCAGTGGAATAATATAGTCACAAAGTTGAACTCGTAAAAGTAGATTATACATTTATACAAACTATGAATCAAAGAAAAAGCTTTCATCCGAATAACAGAACATGTTATAAATACAAAATCAATTTTCAAAACAGAAAGATCAATACGATGTGATGCCACATGGACACGGTACACAGTGGACCTTGAGTATATGTTTACTCTAAAATGTCACTTTCAGAACTAAACGTTACATTGTTGCGATGTTTCTGTAAAACAGGATTACTGGATGCAGAAATTTCCACATTTACTACAATGCATTTGTGACCGGGTATTTATGGTATTTGACTGAAACAATAAACTGTACAGAAGACGTAACCAAATTTCTTTCTGAGTAGGATTTTCATCCTGATTCCGTGGTTGGATAAAGTTCTGTCAGAAGACCCATTATATCCAAATTCTTCTATGACGAGGTGAGGTTAGTTGTATTGTTAACTTTTGTAAGTTAACATTTAATCAACGCTTGTATATACGGTGGATACTATATCTATGTTACAGATATGGCGCTCCCTCTCACCACCCCGCCTTCAAATAAGCAATACCATTAGTTTGACTTCATATTGTTGTTTTTGTTTTTTTTACGCCAGATTTCTTATTATGATATTGGTTGACGTGACATAACAAACCCGTGTGGAGGTAATATATCCGCCGAGATAATTTTTCCTCCATTTCCTGTCGCGAGTTGTTCAAAAATGTTCATTCAAAACAAAACATTCCAGAAGGCGGGGTAGAAAAACGTTTTTCCACGATCCCAGCCAATCAGTAAAGAGGATACTGCACAATAATTGCATGGCCTTATTGGACACCAGTCATGATCACATAAAGTGACATGTTAACGGGTGGTAATATAAAAGATATGACGCTGCACAAACTATAGAAAAATTACGCCTACTATGCGATAAAAAAGTTATGACAGGAACAACAGCATATAGTATTAGAAGTAACGACAGAAACTACAGTATCTAGTATAAAAAAGTTATGACGGGAACAACAGCATATAGTATTAGAAGTAACGACAGAGCATATAGTATTAGAAGTAACGACAGAAACTACAGTATCTAGTATAAAAAAGTTATGACAGGAACAACATCATATAGTATTAGAAGTAACGACAGAAACTACAGTATCTAGTATAAAAAAGTTATGACAGGAACAACAGCATATAGTATTAGAAGCAACGACAGAAACTACAGTATCTAGTATAAAAAAGTTATGACAGGAACAACAGCATATAGTATTAGAAGTAACGACAGAAACTACAGTATCTAGTATAAAAAGGTATGACAGAAACTTAGTATCAAAATAAAAAGTAACGACAGAAACAACATTATCTAGCATAAAAAGGTAAGATACAAATACAGTATCTAGTATAAAAAGGTATGACAGAAACTACAGTATCTAGTATAAAAAGGTATGACAGAAACTACAGTATCTAGCTTAAAAAGGTATTAAAAAATACAGTATCTAGTATAAAATGGTGTGACAGAAACTACAGTATCTAGTATAAAACGGTGTGACAAATACTACAGTATCTAGTATAAAACGGTGTGACAAATACTACAGTAGCTAGTATAAAACGGTGTGACAAATACTACAGTAGCTAGTATAAAACGGTGTGACAAATACTACAGTAGCTAGTATAAAACGGTGTGACAAATACTACAGTAGCTAGTATAAAAAGGTATGACAGAACCTAAACTATCTAGTATAAAATGTATAGACTGAAACTATAATATATAGTATGAAAAAGGCATGACAAAATCTACAGTTTCTAGTATAAAAACGTATGATAAAAACACAGTATAAAGTGTAAAATGTTATGACAGAAACTTCATTATATTCTATGAAAAAGGTATTACAGAAACTACATTATCTACTATGAAAAAGGTATGATAAAATACAGTATATAGTATAAAAGGATATTGCAGAACTACAGTATCTAGCATCAAAAGGCATGTCGGATACTACACAGTATCTAATATGAACTGCAATGTCAGAAACTAAAATCTATGATATTTTCCTGCTTTTTTCTCCATGTTAATATGGAACATAGAATTATATTTAGGACTTGTCCATAATCGAGTTTATTGTATACCTAAGTACAGCCCGTCAAACAAAAAAAAATCATATTTAATATGTTTTGATTGTTAGTTATGTATCATGATTATTATCAACATAAATAAACATATGTATCTGGGTCATTACAAAGGGCATCAGTATTCCCCCTAAAGATACCTAGCCTACCTGTTGTTTACCACATTCCTTATTATAATTCTAGTAGCAGATCTTATCTTTTGTTTACAATTTAAATTGCTCTAGAAATGAACTTTTGTTCTGCATTTTGGCTAATCTTTGTGTCGTAGTTTATTGATATAATTTTGTTTACATTAAAAAATAGACATTCTTGCTTTAACAGTTTTAGGCTGAATCGATCCTACTGTTATGATCAGATTTCGATTTGGGTGAAATTATTTATTCAAATTATTATTCATTGGAAATACAAGGAAAGTTTAAATATTCTTGGGCAGAAATCTTAAATTTTTGAATTATAGAAAATTCAAATAAGGACAGATTGGATTATATTAATATGATTAATTGGAAGATTATACATCAACACAATGCAGTCCACTGGTATCATTCAATAATACATGTACACCAACGCATTCAGCGCTCGATCTTATTTCGAACAGTCATTAGTACTGGTTATAGAACTTTTAGACTATTTGGGGTTTAATTCGTAATACTGAAGATATTTTAAATTTTCGAGAGACGTTTTTTAGTTTTTGGGAGGTTTTCGCTCTTTTTAAATAATTTTCTAAAACCATAGAGTCGTAATAGTTTATAGTGTTAAGGTGTAATACAAAATATCAAGTGCATAAATGAGGAAAGAATCCTAGCTGACTTGTCTAGAGATAAACTTAAATACATTGTTGTCATTCTGTTAAACTTACTTTTTATATTACGTTTAAAGCTTAGACAGGGGTTTTAAAATCCTACATGTCTTTGCTAAATACTAGTAACCACGCTGCATGATAAAAATACGACGAACAGTGTCATATTTAATTATGTCTGATATTTACATCCACCGTGCCTAAATCTTATCTCCGAATTCATTTAAGTTGTTGTTGTATTTTCGCCGTACAAATCTCCAAGGTCTTGATATTTGCTTTTATAAGTAAGGATAATTGTTAATCATTTTTTTCTTGAATTAAGTGTCAAATATTATTAAATTGTGTTGTGTTGACTCTTTTTGTACAAAATAGAAACGGAAGTATTAAATGTCATCAAATTCAGTAAAATTTGATTTTTTTTTTTTACAAGTAACAATTGGGCTTTCATCCAAATCATTCAGTCGTGTACCAGCTAATATATATGTACAATATTGTTTGGAAAGCACACGATTGTGGAGAAGAAATGTGCATCATATTTTGCAATATATAAAAAGCATTCAACCGAGCCTGACATAAAATTATTGTGCATAAACTAAAAAGATACGGAATGGAGTCCGATCTGATTACCTGGTCCAATGTCTACGGTAATCTTTCAGATGTAACACAAACTGTTGTTGCGAAAACCGCAAAATCTACGATTCAGTCTGTTCAATCTAGGCCTGGAAAGGTGATTATCTAATGTTATGAGAACTTGTAGCCTAACAATATTTGCAAAATTTTGTAAATAAATTATGTTTTAACCAGTACCTTTTACAGTGTAAAAAATTAACCCTTTTTTTGAAATGTTTTATTTTGATTTTCTGTATTCTATCTAGCTGATGAAAATACTCAACGAACACCAACTTCTCCAAGTGACACGAACACAAATGTATCATCGACAGTCACGCCTTTTTCACAGACAGAGATAGAACTATCTGCTATATCATCCAGGAGTACTCCAATGAATGCTTCGTTGACCAGCTTGCGTTCAATGACAACAACAAATCATACTCCTTCTGGATCAGTTGGCAAGACTGGATCAACAGTCGAGACGATTCCGATCTCATTGACGCCTTCAACACAAGTATCATCATTGTCTGCCTTTTCATCTACAGTACCTGCTTTTGACCCTAAAGTTTATGAGATGTGCGCCACAACTGAAAGTATTACTATCGTAGACAACTTTCTACATTTAGCATCCCCAGGGTTTGATGAATATATTATGTACCCCACGAGTATCCTTTGCACCGTTTCTCTACAAGCAGATATTGGAAGCAAGGTGATTTAAATTTGTGTTCATAATATTTAAAATTTAAATTCATACATAAACGCAGATACTGGATTTCTTTTGTATTTCCAAAAAGAAACAGGTCAGTAATAATATTCTCCATGTCAAGCAACTGAAATTTTGGCAATTACAGTCAGTCTGCGAACTACATTTTGTGTCAGATGTTTATTTTCTATAAAATATCATCGTAATTCATACATTCAACATTGATTCGGAATAGTAAACTTTTAGCGGGTTTGGATGCTCCAATTAAAAGTTTTAAAACCCTATAAAAGATATAAAGCAACTTTTCATTGGTTGATTATCTGAAATATGTCATTTCAAAATTTCGTGTCTTGTTTAATATGTAAATTAAATATGTAACTGTGATCCCTACACCCGACTCCGCTGTATGTGTGATAAAAACGGGCTTACCTCAATCGATCTCTAGACGATCTCAGAAACGATTCAGCTGCTCTATCAAATGATGTAATGACATCAGAACAACTCTGAAAATTCCTTGAATGAACTGTATGACGAACATTAGAAGATTACATTCACTCTTCGGCACAACACCTTAGCCAGCTTCGCGCTTTTTGCAAATTCATCTCACTTTTATATATCCTACAAAAAGTTACCATCATGCTGTGCGACCCTTGATTGATTGATTGATTGATTGATTGATATCTCTTTTTCAAAGTAGCTTTACAAAAAAACTCAGTACATATCGCTGCGATGTCTGCAGTGTGGCAGGTTATAGTAATGCCTAGTACTGGGGCGTCATACCACAGACATGTATGTATGTATGTATGTATGTATGTATGTATGTATGTATGTATGTATGTATGTATGTATGTATGTATGTATGTATGTATGCATGCATGCATGCATGCATGCATGCATGCATGCATGTATGTATGTATGTATGTAAGTGTGTGTGTGTGTGTGTGTGTGTGTGTGTGTGTGTGTGTGTGTGGCCCCAAAAGGGTAGGAGTCTAACTAATTTATACCAATTTGCAGCTCGAGATATCATTCCTTCATTTTGACGTAGAAGGCAACAGTTTGTGCAGCTGGGACAGTCTGCAGATTTTTGATGGTGCCAACGACACTGGGACATTGATAGGGAATCTATGCGGATCGACTCTCCCTGGTCCATTAGCTTCCACTGGCCGTTTTCTGTTCTTAAAATTTGTATCCGATGAAATTATCGCTAAAACCGGATTTAAAGCAAAGATCGATCTAGTCCAAGGTAATCATATACTATTACGACTTACCGCTATCTAATTGGCCAATCCCGTTTTTAACATTTTTGGGTCATATCTATATAACCACTTGTTTCAAGTCACGCCGACCAGCACTACTTTTCTGTACATATACTCAGTGAATGAGGACTATTTGTAGAATATAGGTCACGCAAACTCAGACTTCTTACGTAAACTTTAATTATGGACCAAAATCCTTGGCTTTTTAAAAATGAAATGATATATCTTTGCTAATGCTTCAAGTGAAAGACACTTTAAATGAATAAACAAACATCGTCTGCTTAAATGTCTTGAAGTGAAGACATGACGGTACCGTCCAATTAATCAGTGTGTGTACATATTTAAGTATGCCATGAAATTTATATATCGTTACAATATGGACCTTTGAAATTTGTTTTTAGAAATAAATTAAATAAAGGATCAAACCATTTGAGCAAGCCTCGTGAGGAGACAAATAATGTTACCCCCTTCACTGGGAATTCCTTGTCTCGGTCCAAACCTCAACATAGAGTCAATAGATACACAAGAAAACGTTATGCACAAGAAAACATTATGCACAATGCTACGTTATACACAAGACAACGTTATACATAATATAACATTAGACACAGACACTATAACATTATACACAAGACTACTTTATACACAAGACAACGTTATACATAATATAACGTTAGACACAGACACTATAACATTAAACACAAGACTACGTTATACACAAGACAACGTTATTCTCAACTGGATGTTCTTATACAATTTTCCATTACAGTAGGTTGTTAGCAGAGTAGATGGTGTAATTAAACACACTGTTAATATATCTGTCTCTTGATAGACATAAGATACCAATAATCAAAGTCGCAAATATTTACGTGTGTCATATTCAGGAGGTATTCAACATTATAATGCAGAATAGTGTAGCGTAGTTTTGCGTAACGTATAATTGTGTAACGTACAATTGAAGCATTTTAAGGCGAAAGAATAATAATATTTTAGGTATATTGCTAATTCTCAGGTTCAAAATGAAACAATAGCATGAACAAGTAGTATACGAAACCTTGAAAGTTATTTAATTGTGTGAATATAAATTTGAAAATTCTACTAAGTACCGTATCATGTTACTATTGAATATACAATTTATATTTAATGCTAGTATATACTGACTTTTACTCTGCTAACTTTACAATGTCAGAATCGTGCAGTATTGTACACTACTAAACACTTTGATATTGCACGTACGTGCACGACATGTGTGCCTAAAAGTATAATACATGACGAACTACTTTGTAAACAAAGCAGCTGTTTCGTCTATTTTAAAGGAGAGATGATAAAGAGAACATGTGGATGAGTTTATTGAGACACAAATGTTTAAACAAGGAAATGAATGAACGTGGCAGTCGCTATGTCCACAATAATACGTGGTTCTGACTATACACAGTGCTAGAAGGGTTATCGCATATCGCGTAAACATGTACCAGTAGCAATTTAGAAGTTAAGTTCTTAATTCGTGGGGAATAAATGCTACTGAAGGCTTTGGTAGAAAAGTAAGGGCCTCGGAGCTAATAAGCTAAGACAACAAATAATTCTTCTTTCCGCTGGCTGGATGGATTGTCAGACACCAGCTGCTTTGAAATCTATCGTTTTAACTTTGTTGACAAAATGTTTCGGATTTCGGCTAGCAATAGACGTTATACAGAACATAACATAACTGGGGTCATTACAATGAGCGTGCAAGTGGCCAGGCATAAACATTTCTGTAGCTGGTAATAAGAAGAGCAGAATATATACTTACATTTTTGCATCTTAAATTTCCTCAAATGGACCTTCTTTATTCTGTAAATCCGAATTACATGAGCTATGTCCTGGGTTCTAAATCTTGATAGCACATTACAAAATTGTAGTGAAATTTTTAACTACATTTGCAACCGCAATAACATTCTCATCTCAGCCCTCAACATGAAACAAACGTGATATTCCCTAGCGTATTGTTGATTATTACTACTGAAGGAGTTCATACATTTGTCACATTATGTTATCATTTATTCAATGACAGAACATAAACATGATATATGAATGTATCACGCACAACATATACACAGTCAAATGAAGTCACGTACTGCAGTTATCCTAATATTATGCATGTAAAAATGTAATTTCCATAGCAACAAGCCTGAATAAACCTGTTTCACTAAAACTGTACAAAAATCCAAGCAGCTGCACCATCATTTTTCTGCAGTCCAATTTGTTATG